>JAUNZO010000445.1:0-55813 GCA_031894775.1 Chloris gayana
AAGTATGTTTTCCCCACTTAGCCCATACGAGGGCCATTGTAGACTACACATCATTGACGCGTGATATGATTTCTTGAAAATGCATCTAAGCCCCTAATTATGATTTTGAGTGATTGGCGTCAATACAATTAAAAAGGACTAATATTTCAAATGAGTATGTACGTTGTTTCTAATACAAATGTGTGCAAGAGCAAAGAAGCTTAAAGAGAAAATGACGAAGAACAAATAAAGTTACAAATATTGGAAAGAGATGATATATGCTCAAAAAAATAAGCGTGAGAAACCAAGTGCTCAAAGCATCTTCCCAAAGTCAAAAATCCAGTTTCCAATTCAAGAGTCGGACAATGTCCAACCCTATCGGATATAGGAGGCGGACTCCGAACCAAACACATTAGATTCAAAATCCCGGAGTTAGACAATGTCCGACTCAGTTGAATAATGGAGTTGGACTCCGAGAGCTATATAGCGCCCTGAATACCGAGAAATTAGGCAACATCCGAATCATTGTTAATCCGACCCAAAGCGTTGCGCCTGCCATAGAAAAGCGCAGAGTCGGATAATGTCCGATCCGGTCGATGTCCGACTATTCAAATACCCGGATAATATCGAGCTTCCATCGGATTTTGTACTCGTACTCCGAGCCAAACATATCTAATAGTCGGATAATGTCCGACGCTTACATTGTCCAACAATAATGCACACCCCAATGACTCTTTTTCTCTCCCCAGCTATAAAGGGGCATCCCCACCCCTTTTAGCCGGTTGGCAACTCTCACAACTCAAAAATACACTCCCAGCTCACTTGAGCACTCCCCTTCTCCTCCCTTTGTTCATAGTCCAGTTCTTGGTGGGTTCGAGAGAAGATTGAGGAGATTTGATTGACCATCACTCCCTACTCAAGAGCACTTGATCCATCCTCTATGCCGGTATCTTGTGTGATTGTTATACTTGGAGATTCATTCCCTAGACGGTCAGGCGCCACCCGGAGAGCTCCTGAATTTGTGGTTGAGACTCGAGACGTTTGTATTTGCCCCTCCGTCGTGGAGTTTGTTAGTGGATTTTAAGGTCTGTCTTGGTGGCAGCTTGGAGAGGTTTATGGTTGAAAGAGACCCGATCCTTGGTGGATCCCTCAATGGAGACGTAGGTTCCTTGGTGAAGCTGAACTTCACCGAACAATCCTATTGTCTTGTCTCCCTTTCTTGTTGTTTAATTCCCTGCATGTGTGCCTAGTTTTTGTAGCTTTACCATGCATATTGTAGCTCTGTTTTTGTTACCTCTCTAGCTGTTTGCTCCTAGCTTGAATTGCTCTAGATTGTCCATTTCGACGGTCGATCTGTTTTTCCGCATGAGGCGATCACACATTATCCTGTTATAGTTAGATATTTGTTGTCGATCGGACAATATCCTACCGTAGTCGTAGTCGGATATTATAGTCGAACAATCCTTCTCGTGTTACTAAATTGTTAAATTGAGTGATTTTCATGAACTATTGCTTATTAACCCCCGCCCTCTAGGCGACTTTCATTTGTGTACATCATGTCCAAGAAATAGAGCGGTTTATATTTCAAAATATTACTTTAGGGGGCCTCTCAATACCACTCGCATATTCTTATTTCGATTCATGCTAGCCTCCGCCTCCCTCGGCGTTTCCGCCGACGTGGCCACCCGAGGTGGTCACGTCGTCGCCTCCTCGTCGGTGGCCGCGTCGTCGATGGGCTGCCCGGACCGGTACGGGGAGGCCGGCATAGCCCAATGCGGGCCGTAGAATGCAAGCCTCCTCCTTCAACCTCGCGGATCCAACCCGGCGACACCGGATTAGGGCCGTGGTGCGGGGAGAAGAGGGAGGCGGTCGCGGTGTGCGACACCGAGGGGAGACAGATAGGCTGTGCCGTCGGGAGGGTCGGCTCGTCGGAGGGAGGGAATGGGGAAACGGAGGGGCGGTGCTGTCACCGGGAATAGGGAGTGGCATCGCCGCCACCAGGGAGAGGCCGGGATGGCGCACGGTGGGTGCTGCCACCGCGGAGAGGCTAGGGTGGCGCGCGGTAGTCGATGGCGGGGCACGGTGGGTGGGGGGGGAGGTGTGGTTGCGTGGCTAGGGTTAAGCCGCCCCTTTTATATGGTCTACGGATCCATATGGTTAGGCTAGGTCTACTTGGCAACATGGTTGACCCAGGTTTGAAATACTTTTTCTTTTTCATAACTTTTCGTGGTGTAATTATATAGTATGTTAAGTTCCTTCATGTATGAAACACAAAGAATATTTACCTATATAAATGTAGAAAGTCCAAAAAACACTAAAAAACTTTCTTTATGTTAATTATAACTCATGTTTATGAGATAGTAAAATGTGGCCAAAAATACAGTCAAAATATATTAGTAACCTTCATTATTCGCTTCTTGGCGCAGTGGAGTGCGCCAACCTTACTAGTTGAACCTAACCACTGCGAATATGTGATCGCGAGTTGAGTCCTAAACCCAAGTAATCTGATTGTCTCCACCACTAATTTAACGTGGTGAGGGGATGCGCGCCACCTAATCCCACCTATGTCGTGTTCTCCATTAATATCTGATGTTATTATTTTTTCTATTAAAAATGTAAATTCAATACTTAATGACGTATTTAAGAAAGTACTCTTAAATAATACTGGTTAGTATTTTTGTGAAGGTGTCAAAAATAATATGCACTAGCACTATGTGCGTGATTTGTGAGCTGAATGTAGCCTAACTCAACCGTGGATTTGCAGCTTGACATGAGATTATGTTGGACTATAATTTACAATTTTGAACCGGTTCTTTCTTTCAACCTTCTTAGTTGAAGTTGTACATTTTGCTATCTTTGTTGTTCCTTTGGACCTTTGTTGAACTGTTTGGGCCTTTGTTCCTTCATTTCAACTTTTTGAATGGTTCTCTTGTAGTGGTTTTACAAAAAAAAAATTAAGTTGTTATTTCAAGTTGTCAAAAGGTTGCTGCAAAATTTTTTGGTACATATTTTGGTCTTTATATTTGATTATCTTAGCTAATATTGTCATTGTTCCGGTGTTAATTTTGATTTGTGGATATAATTTTGACATGAGTGTTACATTTACAACTAATTATTCTTTCAGTGGTACACGACATCCCCATCGACAACGAGACACCTGTGATAACTTCGTAAATCTGAATATCAACCAGTCGAATCTTTTGAAGGTGTTTATAGTTGTAGGGTGTGTGTGTCCATAAGGGTGAATGCTTGTATGTGTATATGAATGTCTGTATTTGTACTTTGTTTCTAAAAGAAGATAACTAATCTTATCTAATTGTACTTATGATGATAAAATTTAATTATTATGAACCTAGCATTTTTTTCTTATTTCCGATATTTTCTGAAAACTGATAAAATATTGCAAGTAGTAGTTGCGGTTCTAGATTATTGAATCTGCAGCGTTTAGATCAATAAATATGTTCATGAATCAGTATTGTAGTATTCATCAACAATAAAATTATTTCATGTTTGTGGATCTCGATATAAATCAAAGATAAATATGGAAATGAACTTGTGCATGCTACTGTTGGTCGTTTATACCCATCTAGTAATATATCGCAAGAGGACGGTGTATATTGTAGTTTATTCCCTTAGAGTATTTAAAGGTTTAAATCAAATCCACAAGGATCAACAAGAGAACGCAATTAGGTTTTACTATTTCATCTAACGGATTAATTCTAGCATGAAGTACTATTGCATGCATGCGAGTTGTAAAGAAGATAAGGGTGGTGCCGATCGATGTGAAGGTCTCGCCGATCGGCGCCACAAGTGATAACATGATAAATTGATATTCACCAAGATCCAATCCAAGAGTTTAACCTATATGAGTCTAGTAGTTCCAGCCATAAAGGGTAAATCACGTCAAAGCAAGCTCTTAGCTTATAAAAATTACTAAGGTATTCTACAAGACATGGTGGCTTTGTTCACTCGACCATGTCACGACAGGAGTTATTAGCTCCCCACTGGTTTCTTTCACTATATGTTAGATACATAAGAACAAACTTGCTATTCTTACTAAGATTTTCTAGTCTAGAACTAGGAACAAGGAGAATTGCATAGACGAAAGTAATCCGATTGAAGACAAAGAATTCTCACAACGACATGATGCTCACCATAAATTACATACCTTGACGAACATCAAGTGAGGCTCAACAACTCGGCATAGACAACCGTGCAAGGAGGCTACACCGGCAAGTTAACTACCCTAAACTATATTGTTCTATGTGGTGGCCCTATGTGATCTTGGGTGTGTGAGGCATCTCCCTAGGTTTTCCCACGCCCAGCTCTTGTTTGGGGCGTCATATGGTGATTATATAGCCCTTGGATATGTCCTCCCTCACCTTGGCCATGAAGTTAGCTCTTAGAGATTGAATCCAAGTAGGTTTTGAATCATAATTCTCGCTTTCGAAGTCCAATGAATGCAAACTCAGAATCTGTCACATAGTCGCTGAAAAGTTCTACAACTGTGGTATTCAAATCTTCATTAAGTGCATTTGAATTGATGCCCAAAATCATGATGCCAAAATATTTGTCCTGATTCGGACTCCTCTGCGCAGGTCACATTGCGAGGCCTATATCTCATAGCTCCAAAGTCTAATTAATATAATCCATATATGTTCCGAAAAGAACTCAATGAGATATTTAACTTTAGTATTCAAATATTTATCAACTGAACACGTCTTGAACCCCGAAATTATATTACAATGCAGTGCTATTTCTGGACTCCGCGAATTGAACTTTCCTTCCACATGAACCTTTTGTACATCCTTAAGCATTGGACCACGACCTTGGGCTTGCACATTGGGCTTCATGGATGTCCAAGTGATGTCTTGTATGCTTCATGGACTAGTGGGAAGCACTTCTTGCATGGCGAGTTGGGCTTCATGTTGATACTTCTCATGTTTGAGCCTTTTCATCGTCGTATTTTCACTTGATTCTACAACATAGCACAAAAACAAAACTACATGTGAAATTAATAAATATTAGAGGTAAAACACATGATTATAATAAAAATATGGTACGAAGTTGGTGGTTTTTGGCATGTAAAACATTTACTTAGAAACCACCAACGGTTACTTAAACCCATGTATATACTTATGTACATTAGTACATGATCTAGGAGCCTTTTGAAGTATCATGACATGTATTATCCCATTTCTTGGCTTGGGAACCCCCTCTACACCAATAAATTTCCTTTACGCGGAGAGAAACACTCCTAACCCCTAACTAAAAAAATAATATTTCAATCAGACACGATTGGAAACTATGAGGGTGAGGGGAGGACAGGATAAGCAAGGATGGCTGGACAACGCCGGAGTGGGGTCGTTGACCAGCGACTATTGAGGGCAGCAAGGAAGTAGGCATTGTTGCATTGCTGGAGAGGATTTCGAAATCAGGGGCAAGGATCGCCATATTACAGTCATGACTGAACAAAGAGCTCGCACTGGACTCAACCGTAGCCACGATTGATGGTTGACTTGTGGTCCCTCTCAACTGCTTTGAGATTTAATAAACAGGATTGTTATTAGTACTGCACCCGGTGAAGGTAGGAACACTGGGTGACCAAAGCATACTAGACGTGCTAACAGTGTTAGCAGACTAGTTGTGCCAGACTAAATGTAACCCGGTGGGCCATAAGCCCATGTAAGGAGAGCCGCTACGTATAGACCAAGAGAGGGAGGGGCAGAGTATCGATCAAGAACCCAACTGATATTGCATAGCAATACAACTCTCTTCCATCCCAAGTTCATCTCTCTTCTGCACACCTATGCTTCCAAATCCTCATCCTATCTTGGTGCTAACACTTGGTATTAGAGACACTAATCATCGACAATTGATGGAGCCATATCCCTACCACTACTTTCATCGACCTCAGCCCGACGACTCCGCCAACCCTAGTGTCGCAATGCCCGCCATGACCATGACCACCGCATCAAACTCATCCACCACCATAGATCCCAACGCCCAGTTTATGTTGGCCGAGCTCCGGGGTCTAGGCGACCACATTGAGGGCCGATGCGCCGGATTGGAGGGTCGCATCGACCACATCGAGCGGCAATTCAACAATTACGAGTAGAAGGTGGAGGAGCGCTTCATCTTGTTGGAGATGAGGTTCCTCGAGGGTGAGTAGTGGCAAGCTTCCATCGAGAAGAAGGTGGAAACCGTCATGTTGGAGGTCACGCGCATCAACACCTTTCTCGAGAGTTAGAGTATAGAGAAGCCCTACGCCAAGCCGGACATCTTCACCGGGTCTGCGTCTCGTGCGCCCACCTGTCGGATATAGCGTAGACGGCCCTAGTGGGCACCGCATTGACTCACTCTGCCTCGATCATGAGATACCGGCCAATGGTATGAAGAAAGAGCCCCATTCCCATCATGTTGTTTTGCCGCATCCTTCTCCTAGATTGAATTGAATTCGAGTGACAAACAACTGCATGGTAGATTACCTAAGATGACTTTCCCTCGGTTAGATGGAGAGTACCCTAAGTAGTGGCAATCCGGGAGTGAGAGCTAGTTTTACATGTATGGGGTAGACTCGAGTCTCTCGGATCAAAGTTGCTTCGATGCACTTCTCTCGTTGTGGCTGGCCATTGGTTACAGTCAGCTGAGAGTCCCACTAAAGGGATGGGTTGGTCGGAATTTTGTCGCTTGATTCATGAAAGGTTTGGTAGAGACCAACACGAGTCCTTACTTCGCCAACTATTTTGTATCAAGCAAACAGAGTATGTTGTTCAGTATGTTGAGAAGTATTCTGAATTGGTAGATCAATTATCTGCCTATGGGAGGCATTCAGACCCTCTCTATTATGCCATGGGTTTTGTGGATGGGTGAAAAAGGAAGTTAAATCAGCTATTATGCTTCAAAGACCATCGGATTTGGATGCTGCTTGTGCACTTGCATTTGTGCAGGAGGAGGCCTTGGAGCACGCAGACAAGCTGGAGACCCCACCCATGGAACCGAGAAGGTTTGAATAATTTGGGACGAAGACCGGAGAAAATTCAGCATTTCCGTTGCCACCTCCACCCAGGTGGGACCCTTGGAAGAAATACAGATGGTGTTCTAAACTGATGTGAAAGAATTAAATAACGGATGTACAAGTATTGCAAGTTCTTTTTGGTATAGAATTTTTCTCTGAATAGAGATTCCGTGGTGCAGACCAAAGTACCAAATTAGTCACGCCTCGGATCACGGGATCAGTATTCAGTAGTCGGGCTACGCTTAAAGCATTCAAGTACCTAGCTACTATTGTTCCTCCAAAATCGTGTTGTAATACTTAAATCCATGATTTCTTGTACTGCAGCAAAAAGCAAATTAGATTTACATAACCGTGCAGCATATGAAGAAAATCAGCACGTACTGAAGTCAGCAGTACTACAGGCAGAACGAAGCTGGAAAATCTCTTCCACCTTTTAAAAAGGCACCTCGTACTATGCTACATATATGGATGGGGACCACTAAATCGATGAGCGACACTTGCAATAAGTTTAATGTTCTATTTCTTCTCACGTGTACTATATTTGTACGATTTCTACAAGCTCCGTGCATGGAAGAACAAGTCGACAGAATCAACAGGGCCGAAGTAAATCCAAGAGCACAAATGTCTGCTGATATTCATATATAGGAGGGGTACTCCTTGGGGCACACCAAAGTATCATACTTATTATCATCACGCCTCACATATTAAGGGGAGGCTATGATTGCGGAGGCTTGTTCCGCTTCTCTTTGCACGTGTTTACCATTGCATTGAATTGCCTCCTACGAGACCGTGTGCTTGCACATCGGCTTGTACCGTAACAAAAAGAAAACCATATGACCGTGCACCGTAGCAAGAAAATCAGAACGCCATCTGTATAGCATCCCCTGGAACAAAATCGGCCACCTCATGCTAAATCCAAGATTAAACCCTGAACCACTCTGTTTATTTTACCACATGTAACATATGATGTACGACTTATATGAGAAATTAATCTGATAGTACTGGGACATGACGAAATTAAGGTGACGGCATAAACAGGGCCAAAGTAAATGCAAGAGCACAAGTTTTGGTTGATTTTAAGTGGGGACACTTGGCCACATCGGCTAGCCCCGTCCGTAAACTGGAGGTTTGCGGGCCCGATCCCGATAGCCTCCACGTGGATATCGGACGACGGGCTCGACATCGCCCCCAAGCGCAGCAGCTTGGCTCCACTCCTCTACCAAGATGGATAGGAAGAGGAGAAGAACGAGCCGCTGAGCGAGCCAAAGAAACAACGAGCCACGTAAAGAAAAAAAAAACGATTCACAATCCATATCGCTCCAGCGGCGCTGTCGCTTTTCATTTCGTCTCGGATGCAGCCACGGCGCCATGGCGGTCGACTGATCCCTTCCGTGGGAGACGATGGCGGGTGCCATATTCCTCCTGGTTGTGGCCAACGACAGCAAGCGTTTTCCTTCTCTAGTACATAGGTAACAAAGGCTGTTTGTTCTCCTCCTCCTACTGTGTGTGCCGGTAGTAAGGCTCCTCCTTGCAGTGGTTGACACCGGTGTTCTCCTTTCCTGACCATGGGCGACTACGTGGGAACCCTCACGAAGGCAGGAAATTAAACTATGTAGTTACTGTTTTCCAGCCTGTTTCTTGGATAGTCCTTAGAATGTCAGCATTGCACATAATCTATTTGATGATTTGTCGCTGTCGATTTGAATGGAGGCAAAAGGAGGAAACAGAACATCGTCTCTGGAAGCATGTTTTGTTCTTGCGTTGTCGAGCTGGGTGGTAGCTGAAATTTTCATGGCAACTAGCTCCTCTTTGTGCTTATGGTCAAGTCTGAATGACAATAGTTATCTGTAATAGGGTGCAACCATTTTGATTATAAGCTGCTGGCTTTGGTCCGTTGACACATTGTTGTATTCTGTATAGTTGCTAATAAAATTTCTGATATTGAACAAATAGTGTTCATCACTTCATCTTTTTATATTATATAACCATGTTTAATTGCTTTATAATGCCTCAAGCAATTTTATTCTGAATTTTAGTGCATGTTTAATCAAACTGTGAATACTGAAACTGAATTGCATCAGTTTGAAGTGTATTTTCGATCTAGTTTGGATTAACACACCTTTTAATTTCTATCAAACAATAAGATGCTATATTTAGCACTCTGAATTGTTAAATATACCAGTGAGAAAATCTCAAAATTTTAACACCACGCATTTGTATACTATAACCTCCAAAAACTCATGATTGCATTACAAAACATATTGAATACTGTATATACTTAAAACAAAGATCAACCTAAAATGCTTCCTCATCAGAAATCTGAAACATTTTATTCCTTATACTAAATAAGAGCCAAAGTAGCAAACTACATCATTAAAAATTCATGGATACACCTAAATGTAGATTACAGTCAAATATTTCCAAGATCTCTTAGTGGAAGCCAACCCATCGATATCATCATCCTCGTTCTTGGTGCCTACGTGTTCCTCATGTCTAGCGGTTGCGTCGTGTCTGGCGATGACATCCTCGTCAGCATCGATAGATGAATGCAACCTGATTTGTCCACGAAATTAAATTAGGCATGTGAGGAAAGGTCATGTTGCACTAATGTTCAAATTCTTTGGTTATCTTGGCTGAATCACGTTGTTTGCTGGCTTGCCGCATCTTGCGCCCCGGGTGTCATGTCGGCAATCGAGACCTCAGGAGATAATCCAATTTTGCCGGCTCTCACTTCAGGCGGGCAAGTGTTTTGCAAGGTTCCAGAACAACGCCGCCGTCTAACGTCGACAATTAGGGCACTTGCAGCGTCGCGTGCGAGACAAAACGAAAAGCAATAGCACTGCTGAAGATCAGGATTGTGAACCGTTTTTTACGTGGCTCGTTATTCCTTCGGCTCGCTCAGCAGCTCGTTCTTCTCCTCTTCCTATCCATCCCAATAGAGGAGCGGAGCCAAGCTGCTGCGCTTGGGAGCGATGGCAAGCCCGTCGTCTGATATCCACGTGGAGGCTATCGGGATCGGGTCTGCAAACCTCCAGTTTACGGACGGTTCGCACTAAATTTATTTCCCCTCGCCCTCATCACCTACTGGTTATGTCTATATATAGAACATGTTTGCACTCGCGTATTTCCTAAGAACAAATCGATCTATAATCGCTATTTGCAATTGTAATATACATATAACGTTCACATGGCCACGCTGGAGTGCTCCGACCAAAGCCTCCATGTCCTTCTCCTCCCATTCCCGATACAGGGCCACATCAACCCACTGCTTCAGTTCGGCAAGCGGCTGGCCAGCTACAGCGGCGTACGTTGCACGCTCGCCGTGTCCCGTTTCATCTTCAATTCCACTAAGCCGACCCCGAGCTCGGTCCACGTCGCCGTCTTCTCCGACGGCTGCGACAGCGGCGGCCCGGACGAGGTGGGCGGTATCGACGCCCCGTACTTGGAGCGGCTCACGTGGGCCGGCTCCATGACGTTGGACGAGCTCCTCCTGCACGAAGCGGAGCAGGGCCGGCCGGTGCACGTGGTGGTGTACGACGCGTTCCTCCCGTGGGCGCAGGGCGCGGCCAGGCGGCGCGGCGCGGCCTGCGCGGCGTTCCTCACGCAGATGTGCGCCGTGGACGTGGTGTACGCGCACGCGTGGGACGGGCTGGTACCGCCGCCGCCGCTGCGGCCGGAGGACGTGCCGGAGCTCGCCGGGCTGTCGACGCAGCTCGAACTGGCTGACGTGCCGACGTTCTTGGCCGGCACAAACCACCCCGCGTGTCTCCGGGAAGTTTTGACGAACCAGTTCGTCGGGCTGGACACCGCGGACCACGTGCTAGTCAACTCGTTCTATGACTTGGAGCCGCAGGTGAGTGTCGAACACATTTCCCATGAGTCCATGTGTGTTTTTGACAGTGCACTGACTGATCCATGCTCTTTACTCTATACACGTGTCTACAGGAAGCGGACTACATGGCATCAACATGGGGAGCCAAGACGGTGGGCCCAACCGTGCCGTCCGCATACCTCGACAACCGTATGCCGGACGACGTAGGATACGGCTTGCACCTCCACACCCCAATTACGGAGGAAATTAGAACATGGCTCGACGGCCACCCCGTGCGCTCTGTTCTATACGTCGCCTTCGGCAGCATGGCCTCGCTAGGCCCTCAAAACTTGGTCGAGATAGCGGAGGGCCTATACAACACCAACAAGCCTTTCCTATGGGTCGTCAGGGCCACGGAGACCTCCAAGCTTCCTGATGGCTTGGCAGACAAGGTGAAGGAGAGGGGCCTCATCGTGCCATGGTGCCAGCAGCTCGATGTTTTGGTACATCCGTCAGTAGGATGCTTCATGACGCACTGTGGGTGGAATTCGACTTTGGAAGGGCTCAGTGCTGGCATGCCCATGGTAGCGATGCCGTATTGGTCGGACCAGACCACAAATGCCAAGTACATCCAAGATGTGTGGAGCGTTGGCTTGCGCACGAGGCCAGATGCCAAAGGGGTGGTAAGGAGGGGGAGGTCGAGAGGTGTGTGCGGGAGGTGATGGAAGGGGAGTGGTCCGAGAAGTTCAAAATGAAAGCTACTGAATGGAGTCAAAAGGCCAAAACGGCCATGGGAAAAGGTGGCAGCTCCGGGATCAACATTTCAGACTTTCTATCAAAGTGTCAGCGCCGCAAAAATGAACATGTTGAGTGAAAGGAAAACTGTTTATACGGCATAATCACCACCATTTCATGATTGATCATATTGCCTCAAGGAAAAAAACTATAATTTAGGAGGCAAAAGAATTATAATTAAGGATAGTTTTGGAGTCTGCTAAAGGACTATCTAGTGGATGCAATAAGTCTTGATTGTTATATAAATACTTTTGAGAATAAAATTGGAAACCATATTGAGATGTGCCATGGTTTGTTGCAATGAGTAATTGACTTTGAGTTGTTTTGGAGTTTGACTTGGAATGCGGATTTTTGAGGATTGCATGAGCATGATTGCTTTGAGATATGCATGATTGTGTTTGTCACTAGAGTTGGTGATGGTGGTTTGAAAATAGGGAAAATTGTTTCAGTAGCATCCAAAGTTCACTGGTTTCAGAAAATACCACCGAAAGAATGTTTTGAAAATGCGAACGACCTTGGATTCAGCATGTTTTGAAAACGTCTTAACAAGATATTGACAACATGTAACTATGGGGTGGGATTTAGAGGCACCACAATAGTAGAACCATGTAACTACATTGCCATAGTGACAAGAAAATTCGTCGACGATATCAGCAATTAAATCCTTGTAATTCATCAAGTCAGAATCTACAACTCTATCAAAGCTAAACCAGTTACAATCAGCCCTAGCAGTAGCACTCAAGATTCTGCATTTTCAGAAGACTCACCCTTCAGGAATCCACTTTGGTGGGGGCTAGGAAAAAAATCGGTACGGAAAACGATATCGGAGGTCACCAATAAACACGAGATTTCAGATATATCGGTAATTTTGGTGATTAAAATAAATTCTATATTAGAATTATTTGCATGATTTAACTAGAAATAGTCTTTAATCTACAAACTATGATAGTTGTATGTATAACAAAAGCAATTTTTGATAAATAAATATAGTTACCGATGAAATTCCGACTATAAAAATTGTATCGGACCTCACCTATAAATACAATATTTAGGATATATAAGTAAAATTTCGCTGAAATTTCTTTTCCTAGGGTGGGGGCAAATTCGTTGGCCCCCATTCGCTGCCCAGGTTCAAATAACCAAATCAAGCAATCTCATGTCTCGTTCGAAGCCCTTCCGATTTGTTCGATGCCTGTATTTTTTTTTATAGAACGATGCCTAGAGTAGAGATGTCCATGACCTATCGGATGCCTAAAGGGCAAAGTGGTTATTATCGAAATAATCTACCAATACATGCACCTGTTGACTCGTTGTTTTTTGACGGAACTCATAGACAGTGGCACTGGAGGGTAGAGAAAACTCAGTCAATGGCACAGAGGAGAACTGAACTTTTTTGGTGGCTCATAAGGGATTGGAAATTTTTATAGTGGCTCACAAGGACTTTTATCCTTTTTTTATCATGTGCATAACTTAACAGTCTGTGGATGCATGCGTGACCTCCATAGAGTTGAACAGTGAACATATCATATACATATTACTAATAACACAGCAATCATGAGTTTTGCTAGAGGAACACAACAATAAATGCATTAGATTCTCAAAAAAAAAAAGGATGCATTATAAAAGGTGCACTCAACCAGTGACGGAGCATACTGGATAAAGCATTTACATGTTGTGGATTAAGCAATTTATGGCATTTCAGTTCTTTTAAATGACAGAGGTATGCTATACGAATCCATGAGCCATGTGAGTACTAGTTTTCAGTTGAACAAAAAATAGAGGTCATCTCAATCACCGCTCATAGCCACTAGATCTAGATCGGACAACTAACAAGTTACAGTTTTTTTCTATAGTTCATGCATTGATATTTTTTTCTCTGTATTCAGTATATGATCCTATAATATAAAATAAAACACAAATCGTTGGATTGGGAGTATCAAACAATCGAGATGGTGATTGAAACACAGCTGTTTATTTTCAGTCCATTAAGCATGAGGAAATATGAGGATATACGCAAGATGTACATCAAGAAAATCAGCAAGATGTACATAATCTTGCACCGTGGGAAGAAGAAGAAAGTCAGCATAACGTTGCACTTTGGGAAGAAGCAAGCTATGTTATCACGTCAAACTAACATTGAGACTAATAAAACAATGCATCCAGATTAGCATATGAAGTATTCTGTTTCCTTCCCCGTGTCAAACATATTTTTACTAGCATTGTGGCACTCGAGAGAGAGGATCTCCAGCCTAGAGCTCAAAGTGTGCCTGATTTTAAGTAGAGACACATGGTCACCACTTGGGCTTTGCTGAGTTACATGTCGCGGAAGAGAGCAAAGACGACGTCTATAAATATGATACTCCCTCTCCAGTCTTCACAAGAACACATCGCCATTGCAATCCTGACTACTAGTATTAGATTCACACGGCCATGAAGAGCTCGGACCAAAGCCTCCATGTCTTTCTCCTCCCATTCCCGATACAGGGCCACATGAACCCACTGCTTCAGTTCGGCAAGCGGCTACCAGCCACAGTGGCATCCGTTGCACCCTCACGGTGACCTGTTTCCTCTTCAACTCCACTAAACTGACCACAAGCTCGGTCCACGTCGCCGACTTCTCCGACGGTTGTGACGACGGCGGTCTAGACGAGGTTATTGAGTTGCATGCACCAATCAGTTCACTCAAAAGCCTAAGCTGATGAGAAAATGTGGGTAATTCACTTATACTCTAACACTCCCCTTCACGTGCAGGCTCCCTCCGACCGCAAATGTGGAATATTGAAGTGGGCTGTAATTTATTTAATAAATCACGCCAGCCAGGATTCAAACTCGAGACCTCCGGCTCTGATATCATATTAAGTTACATGCACCAACCAGTTCAACCAAAAGCCTAAGCTGATGAGAAAAGATGGGCAATTCACTTATACTCCACCCCGATTCTAGACATCCAGCGGGATTCAATGCCTAGCGCAATAGTAATTATTGGCCAAATATTTTGGGTTACATGGTATTTAAAAAAATAAATCTTGTATTGTTTCATTAGTATTGCAGAAACTACACTCTTGGTTACCCTTTCATTTTTCTTTGAGAGGTTGTCTTTGGTGAGAATGACCCTTTTTGACAGGTATCATAAGAAAATTTAAATATGACTGCAGGAGGCACATGAATATTTATTTTAGGTTGACAGTTTGTTTCTTTTTAAAGTTGCTCGGCCATTGAACACTATCCTTATACCATATTAAACAAGCATATGAATATTTAATACTTTGATTTGAGAAGTTTTTTTATTTCTACGTCTCATTCACCGACATGTATAGCATTCCTAGGTTCATCAGGCGCGTACGCGTGTGTCCGTGTGTTGATGTGGTCATAAACTATCGATGTTATTTATCACCGCATAGTAAATCTATGTGGATTGTGTGTTTAGTATTAGATGGTTCACAAGAGGACACACGATTTATAGTAGTTTAGGTAAGTTTCTCAACGTTCGGTTCAAGCGGGAGCGAGATCCCAAGTCTCCAAGTGTGCGAGGGGTTGTGTGTGGTAAGCGAGAGTTGTCCTTGCATATGAGCGTGTGTGGTTTTCCTGTCTGGTGAAGTTCCCGGTCTCCCCATTTATACGTCAAGGCGAGGAGCCGGTTTACATTGAGTGAATAAGGAGGGAAAGAAAATGTGTCATCTTGGACAAAGTGTGGGTCTTCCCTAGTCATAGGACCCACCATTTCTATAGATGATGTTTGAGGCAAGGGAAGGTCATGCCATGTCTAGTTGTTTGTGTCATGCTCGGGTGGCACTCGGTTATTTGACCTGTGCCTGTGAATTGGGCCTTGACGAGAGTTGGCAGCACAATGGAGGTACGTCTGCCCCTATGCTCGTCGTAGGCATCCATTGTTCGTCCTGTCACAGTGCACCAACTTCCATTAGTCCAATAACTCGCCTAACCCAACTCTGTTCTGATGGGGTCATGCGAGACAGAAGCTTCGATCAAGGAATGTGGTGGTTATCTGACCCCTAGGTAGAGGGGTCGAGCGGGGAGAAAGATATTTCGAGGGTCCAGCGAGATGTCTGTCCTTGAGGGATCAAGGTCTTTTTTACGACTCTTGAGGGATCAGGGTCGGATGAGGTGGAGGTGCTCCTGAGGAACAATCGGTGATTAATTTGTGACACATGGGTTTGTATCCTCAATCTGTTCTTAATATTTAACACCCGACATATTTTTTTTCTGAATTTTCAATTACCGGTCTAATTTTGTTTGGTTCATTGGCATATACACATTTCATATTCGCATCACAACAGCGTAGGTTATTCGTTCGCGAAATAATTTCGTACACTACAATTTACATGACACTTCACTTGGATGCGTACTTGGCCACGAACTCGGCGATGTTCCTGTCGGAGCTGCCGCCCTCCCTGCTGGCGGATTTGGCCACGTCCATCCACTTGGCGGCGTTGTTCCTGAACTCTTGGCTCCTCTCGCCGTCCATCACCTCGGCGACAGCCCTGGCCACCTCTTCCCTCCGCACGAGCCCGTCCTCCGCGGCGGGCCGGACCCGCACCCCGACGCGCCACACGGCGTCCACGTACTCGGCGTTCATGGGCTGGTCCGTCCACTGCGGCAGGGCCACCATGGGCACGCCGGTGACCAGCGCCTCCGCCGTGGAGTTCCAGCCGCAGTGGGTGAGGAAGCAGCCGACGGCGGCGTGCGCGAGCACCTCCAGCTGCGGGCACCACGTCACCACCATGCCGCGCCGGCTGGCGGCGGCGGTGTAGCCGGGCGGCAGCTTGTGCGTCTCCGAGGAGCGGACGACCCAGAGGAACGGGCGGGCGGCGTCGAGGAGGCCGTGGGCCACCTCGCGCATCTGGGCCGGGGCCAGGTCCGACAGGCTGCCGAAGGAGGCGTACACCACGGAGCGCGGCGGGTGCGTGTGGAGCCAGGCCATGCACGGCGCGGCGGTCAGCTCGAAGAGGTGGAGGCCGTACTTGGTGTCGTGCGGGAGCCGTGCGTCGCCGAGGTAGCAGGCCGGGACCGTCGGCCCGACCGTCCTGCCGCGCCACGCCGACGCCATGTACGCCGCCTCCTGTTCACATGTACGCGCCCTGAGTTAAAACTGTCGGTACGTGTCAGTGAGAGCGACCGTGTTGGCGTGTCTAGCTAGCAAGAGGGTCAAACTGCTGAAGTCTGTTCTGTAGAGTTGTTCCGTTGGTCGAAATGCCCTCTAATAGAGACCTGTAGTCTCATGCTAGTTTAGTAATAGTCTGTATCTTTTGTTAAACATGTGCGACCGAACGCTTGACTTTTGGCTTGTAATTTCGTTACCCCAAGTAATGAAATTCCAGGGGTATCCCCTGTTATGGAAAAAAAGCAAGGGGGGCAGAGCTTGGGAGAAGGAAACAGCTTTGTTTTCGCTCGAAAAAAAAACAGGAAACAACTTGTGCTTGGTACCACTCAGTACTTCAGTAGGCGCTAGCTACGAAAGTGATGAATTTAACTTTACCCAGAAAACAAAAATTCCGCCGAATTCCATCAGTGATCAGGTAATGGCAAATCCATCGGAAAGGGACAGTAGTTGTTTGGATACTGGAAGCAATCAAGCGTTGTGTGAACGAGGATAAGATTTTTTTCTCTCTCTCTCTCTGTGCGAAGTGGAAGAGCGAGATATCTGATGTCGACAGGGACGGGCAAGCGTGGCGGAGGAATGCTCACCTCAGGCTCCAGCTCGTAGACGGAATTGACGAGGACGTCGTCGGCCTGGTCCAGCCCCTGGAACTGGTTCAGCACCAGCTCGAAGTACGTCGGGTACGGGCCCGGCCCGACCCGGAGGAACCACGGCAGGCCCTCGGGCCGCAGCGGCGGCAGCCCGGGCAGCGCGACCACGCCGCCGGCCTCCACCTCCACCGGCGCGCTCACCGTGCCGGCCCACGCGTGCCCGTACGCCACGTTCACGGCGCACGGCTGCGTGAAGAAGGCCGCGGCGGCGGCGCCGTGCCGGCGTGCCACGCGCCGGGCCCACGGCAGGAACGCGTCGTAGACGACGGCCCGGACGCGGCGGCCCCGCGCGGCCTCGGCGACGAGGAGCTCGTCCAGCGTGCCCGACCCGGCCGCCTCGAGGCGGGCCAGGTACGCCGTCACGTCGCTGCACTCGCCGAAGCCGCCGCGGTCGAAGCCGTCGGAGATGGCGGCGACGCGGACGGCGGCGGCGTTCGCGCGCAGGTCGGGCGTGCAGGTGACGAGGATGAAGCGCGTGACGGCCAGCGTGGGGCGCAGGCCGTGCAGCGCCAGGCGCTTCCCGAACTGGAGCATCGGGTGCACGTGGCCCTGGCTCGGGTACGGGACCAGGACCACGTGGCTCCCGCGCTCCTCGCCGCCGGGAACGGCGGCTTCCGGCGCGGTCTCGCCGGCCGCGTGGGAACCCATGGCTGTGCCTGTCTGGAGATCGATGTCAGCTAGTATCTACCTAGCCGCGTCTCGGAGAAGAACTGCGTGAGACGACGCTAGTACCTAGCTGCCGCGTGCGTGCACTGCACAACAGATAGTAGTAGAGAGTGGAACGGATTGTCGTATCCATTTGGTGACCCGACGGACGGGCCGGCAATACCGATCGGATCGGGTTCTCCTCCGCTCGCTGTCACCGAGAAGCGCCAGGTATAGTATAGTACTAGTACAGCCCATCCATGGAGAACAAACTTCACGATGATACGTACCGTACACTTCATTATCTCAAGAGAGCAACCGAGCAATACACGGTACGTGATGGGCTTGCAACCACGTGTGCGGCCTCCGCGTCCCGTGCGCCGATGATACGGCGGCCAAACTTGGCCGTTTGGCGTCTCGTAATGGCTTATTGGTTGTTTGTGTAGATATAGCGGCGCGGCACACGACGAGAGGAACGAGACAAATGCGCTGGCATCTTTTGCAAGTTTGGGGATACGTACGGACGAACTGTACCGACGGACGGACCGTCGGGCGGCACGAGCGCGCATTAGATTGTTCGTGGTTTAGGTCGACGAAGCCGCGCGGCACGGGCACAACCGCCGCACGGGCGGTGACCACCGGCCATCATATATTGTCATCATATTGAATTATTTATTTATATTGCCACGTCCACTTTTCTTTGCGAACCGTATTGCCACACGACCACTAGGAAGTTAAGCAATATGAGCCACATGTTACACATCGTCCAGCAAGCGATTTGTCATCTGTCGATCGAGAGTACGCCGACGGGACAGTTGAAGTATATAAATGGGTGTTCCCACCGGTGGCGCCCCTCGCCGTCGCCGATTTGAGAACCCATAGTCCGTTGGCAAGATTTCCGGTAGTGCGCGCTGCGGCGTGCGTGCACTGTACAACAGCTACAAGAATGGATTGTAGCGTCGGTCAGCTTACATGCATGTACACCGTGGTCTGCAGCTAGTGACTCGGTGCGCTCGTGGGACCCATCGATTTGGTTTTCTCCTCCGTTTGCTTTCCGGCGCAAAGCACACCGAGCAGCTCTCTGGCTGTAGCCGCCGGACAATGATTGACGCCATGTCCTCTCAGCCTCACGCTGCAAAACACGGTAAACATCATGATACATCGATATCTTCCGGTTTGTTTTTCTGGTCTAAACTTTATAGCTGTTTCATAAAAAAAAAATCTTACTATTTAGAAGTATTAAATAAAGTTTAATTATAAAATAAATTATAGGCTCCTAGTTTAATTTACTAGATGAATCTAATAAGATTAACTAGTTGATAACTCCGTAGCGTTGCAAGCGGACTAAAATATATTAATTTTAAAATTACAATCTTAAAATAATTGTGTTAAGCTCTAACATCTATTCTTTAACTAAATGGTTGAAATTAATTAGAATGACGTGGCATAACATGGATTGAGAGAAATAGCCGTTAAGACGTGCTAGTGGGTTGCATCTTTTATATATAAGTAGATTAAGTCATGATTACAAAACGGTTACTCGTAGCATCACTTTAACAAAACATAGATTAATTAAGTTCATTAGATTCATCTAAAAATTAGCACTAATCTGTCAAAAAGGTTTTGTCATTAAATTGATCAAAATATTTATAAATAGTAAGATTCTTTTTGATGTGGCAGTGCTAAATTTTAGAGGACAGAAACAAAGAGGGCTTCTTTCTTATCGGAATGGATTCATCAACCCGCCCGGTACAATGAACGGCAAAACGCATTGGCCACATTATCAAAAGTCCAGGTGCACTTTTATTCTTGCAATCGTTAGACGATACTCTCTTTGTTTGTAATAATTTTCACTACTTCACAAGCAATTTTCTCGTGATGGTATAAAAGTAGCGGTTAAATGATCCGCTAAGCCCAATCTCAATACATAGTTTTATCTCACACTTATCAAGAGTGCCACGTTATATTTTAATATTTAATTTGGTGTGTCTTTTTTATAGACAAGTTGTAGCATTAAATTAACATCTAATTGTTGCATTGAGATTGGTCAAAATAGGTTGGCATGAAACTTTATACTCTCCATGGGAGTTTCATTGGAGTTTAAAGTTGCAAATTAACATCTCTATTTCATGATGTGACACCTCATTTGATACAAATGAATCACTTATCTGAGAATGGCCTAAGGTCGGTCTTAATCGAAGTTTCATGGACATAATTACCTAGAGTGACACGTCAACTAAAATTATTTGAAACTAGGATGAAACACCCTTCTCTCAATGCATAGTGTCATCTATTGTTGTTTTCTAGGTTACATGCAAGATACAAGCTATCTAGGTAACTGCGTATAGAGGATTTCATCCGCATGAAACTCATTTCACCTCCCTCCTCATTAATACACTCGTCACATCATCAAAACTGTCTACGTGACACTCTATTTATTGTCCATAAAACCTTCACCGAGACTGGCCTAATGTCCTCCTACCACCGGAAATCACTAACTAGCAGCGGTTGGTTACACCCAACTAACTATTCCGTTGCTTATTTAAATAAGGAAAATTATTGTAGGTCCAACTATATTTCGGTTTGATGAATATATGCCAATCAAGTGTTTAAATTTTTCAAGTATTGATATCTAGTTTTTGTAATAACTTAAATTGTATATAAATAAGACATTCGGGCTAGGGCCATGACAGTAGAGAGAGAGAGAGAGTAGCACCGGATAGACAAGAGAGGGAGGAGGGGGCTAATTGAGTTGAGAATGTGCGCACACTTATTTAGATGAACCGTTCATGTATACAAAATATTTGTCTTGCATCATCATATTTTTAAAAAGATTACTATGCACTTTTTACAATTTTTTTATTTTCCTTTTGGGGCGAGAATGTAATGGAGTTAATAAAGGTCTATAGGTTTTGTTCCTTTTTCCTTATTCTTTTAGCTCAGTTCCCTTTTTTCCTGAGGTCCAGTCCAAATCCGTCATGGACCATGTTTTAGCCAAGGGCTTTTCCGACCTCGTAGGCCGAAATTACGAAGGAAGATCCTGGACAATCGCGTCTAGGCCTTACCATTTTGTGGGCCAGCTGCTGAAATGCTTAAAGCTTACGGCCCACCTCAAGCACCAACCAGGCAGCCGACGCCTGATCCCGTCCCTACCATTTCCATCGTACGGGCGCTAGAGATGCAACCACCTTTCCAACCGCCGCCGTCCATGGCCGTGGCGGAATCATGGCCCACCTGCCCATCTTCTACCCCCACCCCTCCCACATGGCCGGAGCCCCCGCATCCACGATCAGGTAAAAATACGTGAGAGCCCATGACGACGCGACTGACGGCGACGTCGCTGCTCTCCAGAAGCCTCCTCCGCCGCGTCACTTCGGGAACCCGGTACCCGCTCGGCCTCGAACCGTCCCCAAGGATCCCTCAGTCCCCATCGAGAACGGCCTCCTCGACGTCCTCAGGAGATCCGACGGGCCCGGAACCGACGGCGCCGGCCATGGATTCCCCGATTAAGGTGGTGTCCACCATCGGGGGAGGCAGGGGCTCGGGCGCGGGAGGCGGAGGAGGCGCGATCGACGCGGGGAGGTCGGCGCGGAAGCCGCTGAGCCTGTGGCCCGGGATGTACCACTCGCCGGTGACCAACGCGCTGTGGGAGGCGCGGTCCAGCATCTTCGAGCGCATGATGGACGCCGGCAACGGCGGGGAGACCACAACCAGCGCCCGCAGACGGAGCTGCTCACCAAGACGCCCGCGCAGAGCCGCACCAGCATCGTCTACAAGTTCGCCACCGACGACATTCTCCGGGAGCAGTACCGGGATCCATGGAACGAGGTGCGCATTGGCAAGCTGCTGGAGGATCTCGACGCGCTCGCCGGCACCATCGCTGTCAAGGTACTTTAGTTATGACCCTTCGCATCTCCATTTCCGTATGCAAGTTGTGTGTCAATATTCAGTGAGACTTCGAAATATTCTTCGACCCCTCAAATCCTGCACTCAGTAAACAATAACTTGTCATGTTTTAGTATGCTCTGGTCGTGCTGTCCAAATCCTATTCACAGGGGAATGAATTTCTGATGAAAGAGAAGTTGGTCGCTGATACTTGTTACCAGGATTTTGAGAATTATTCTTGATTGGTGCTCCTGGAATTTTATGCATACGATTCTAGCATAGCTTGCCAACTGTTCATACTGAAATGGTGGACTGTGATTCCTGCAAATGTGACCTTTGCTCTTAAATTTCTCTGGCTCGAGCCTAGCCCAATCTGCTTGGGACTAAAAGGCTTTCTTGTTGTTGTTATCTCTGAGTCTGGACAAGTTGTTGGGTTAGTAAATAAGGTAGTTAGAGCAGCAGATTCTGGTTTGTTGACGAATTCCATTTTCATAGCACTGATGTTGATTAGTGAAAGTTCCGTATTACATTTCCAGACAATCAGTTGGATATACCATATACTTAGCATATACTGATGATAAGGGTGATAGATGTAAGATTTGTCTTCCCTTCAGTTTTTGTTCTATGTACTCTTGGGTACCGTCTTCTCCACATTTTGCATTTCAGAAATCTGATTGTCATTTTGGTTGTGACTGCTTCTGCTTCTCTACATTTTTAGCACTGTTCTGATGAAGATAGCACAACAAGACCCCTTTTGGTTGTGACTGCTTCTGTGGATAAAATGGAGCTCAAAAAGCCAATTCGTGTGGACACTGATTTAAACATAGCTGGTGCTGTTACTTATGTTGGCCGGTCTTCAATTGATATACAAATTGAAGTGACTCAAATTGATCAAGGTATTTTTTTCGGTAATATTACCACTCAACATAGGGTCACTTGTATGCCTGTTTATTGATTTGGAGTATGATGCAACTGAGTATCATTTTGTTCTCTTATCAACTGACTTATCTTACATGTGTGGTTATATTTCTACAGATGGTGATTCTCAGTCTGATCCAATTGCACTGACGGCTAACTTTACATTTGTTGCACGAGATTCAATGACTGGAAAATCTGCTCCAGTGAACCGCCTTTCACCAGAAACTGAAAGAGAGAAGCAACTATTTGGAGAAAGAGAAGCGCGTGATAAACTGAGAAAAAGAAAGAGAGAAGAACAGAAGGGAATGCTCGAAAATGGGATACATAAGCTTCATGCTGAGGCTGAGAGGCTGAATATGTTACTTGCAGAGGGTCGTGTTTTCTCTGATTTTCCTGCTTTGGCTGATAGAGATAGCATTTTGCTGAAGGATACCCGCCTCGAAAACTCTCTTGTTTGTCAGCCCCAGCAACGAAACCTGCACGGACGGATATTTGGAGGTTTCTTGATGCATCGAGCATTTGAGCTTGCCTTCTCAACTGCATACGCCTTCGTTGGTCAGAGACCTTGTTTTCTTGAGGTTGATCATGTCGACTTTTTAAAACCAGTAAGTCAACTGAATACTGTTTCTGTACAGTTCTGAGTAATTCAAACACTGCAGCAGTCACTGAGCCAAGTGTCTTGTATTTTTCAAATTAGTGTGCCTTTGAAAGTTGTAGAATGGTATCAATCTCGAATTATCATTGTAGAGATTTTTAGAAAAAGTAAGGTGCCTTAACAAATTAGACGTTCACTAAGTATAGTCAGAAGCTGTCAATTCTTTTTCCTATCAACAATATGTATAACCATGTCATTATTGTTTCACAGGTGGATGTAGGAGACTTTCTTCGTTTCAAATCATGTGTCCTGTATACACAGCTTGACAATCCACAGCAGCCCCTGGTCAACGTCGAAGTTGTTGCTCATGTAACAAGGCCTGAGCTCCGGAAAAGTGAGGTAATCCCAGTATCGTTCTAATTTCAGTCTACACAGATGCCAGACTATTTTAATTTCGTCTCCTTTTCTGTATCAACTATTAAGTTCCTACTGTTAATGTTACCACACCATATTTGCTAATAGCATTCTCGAATGAGCAGGTCTCCAACACATTTCACTTCACCTTCACAGTCAGTAGTGAAGCTTTGCAAAACGGGTTGAAAATCCGCAATGTTGTTCCCTCTACTGAAGAAGAAGCACGACGCATATTAGAGCGCATGGATGCAGAGGGTTTATTTGACTAGTCCTTCAGTAGAGCCATTCGTTTTAACTAATATGGTATTTATTTTATCTTGCTATACCAATTAAACAGCAGCAGGCAGAAGATAATTAGCTCGCTGACAATAGAGCTACAAAATTGTAGTTTGATGGCACTATTTGGCATTTCTTTTTCCGATGGACCTTTGGGGATACGATAAAATACTCCTCGAGACACAAAATGTGCTTTTGTTAGCGAGACATCTTTATAATTCTTTTATGTTACCTTGAGTACATAATGGCGGTACGAATTGTTATTGGAATTGCTTTTTGCACCATCGCTTTGTCAAACGGTCTTGTCGGTGGAGCGCTTTGTATAGCATAGTAAATTCATTACATCATGTCAGCATGCGATAGAGCTTAGGCACTCGGGAAAAGTACGAGCAGAAAATATATACAATGCTGAAAAAGTGAAAGGTGTGGATGAAGGATTCCGTCAGAGGTGAGCCTCAGAAAGGAGATTTTAGCCAGCTGTTACAAAGGCTAGCGACCAGATAATCTCTACACTTATCATGAGATTGAGCTTGATTACTTCCTCAATAGCACCCATCTACGAAACCCTCAGCATGTACAATGCCACTTTCACCGTTGGTAGGCCATCCGCAGGATGACAGTTCGCACGCTGAATCATGGACTCTTGGTAGCACATACTTTTCATGACATAATATAGGCTTTACTCTACATTTATCTTCTCCAGTTACAAAATATTTATAAGTCTGAGTCTGCACGGCTGTTCTTCTACTCAGCAAGATGCAGATTCCTTCTCAGACTACTGGCACTATCATTGCATACTCTAACGGCTAGGACGACAAGCTCTCATCCTCTGAGCTTGTGGAATGCGCCGTCTTAAATCTTGGAGGAACAGATGCATTTTGGGCTCGGCGCGAGGAGCCCGTCGCTGCTCGTTCGTTCATCTTTCCAACATCCTTGCAGACATGATCAAGGACTGTGAGGAAGTCGCGAACGACCATAAAGATTCTCAGAGGGTGGCCTTCCTCCTTTGCCGAGTCGCCATGGAAGAACTCCGTAGTCTCCCTGACAAGAGCGAGGGCGAGGCTCTCCTGAGCCTGCACTGCGGTGATCTCAGCTTCAGCCTTTCGCAAGAACTCGCCGATAGAGGCACGGAACCTCTTGCAGCTCTCTTCAGAACCGAGCTGCTGGTTCAGCTGGAGGACCTCGCTGATCTTTCTAACACCGGTGGAGAGTTTGGAGACACAGCCGGCTAGAGCATCAGAATCCATCGCTGCCGCCTTCTTGACGTTGTTGAGCTCACCACCAAGGCTGGCAACAATTTTCAGACCTACCTTCTTGCATTGCAGATCATCTGCAAGAGAATTCGTTTGATTGCTAGTTTGGCCAGTGGCTAAAATGCTAGCTCCTTCAGACTTGATTATTTCTTCCACCACAAAGTGCAGAAGAGTTGTCTTGCCATCGGCGCCCTTTACATCGACCAACTTCAGGAGTGCGTCCAGTTTAAAGGCACTTGCATTCCCACGGTTTGTGCCAGTGTTCATACGGTTGCCGGTCTTCAGGACTGCGTCTAAGATCTTATGGAACAACCTGCTGCCTCTAAGCTCTTCACATGCTGCCTGAAAAGACAATGAATGTTAACAATCAATTCAAGCTATTCATTTCATTTCAAATGAATAGGGGACAGGCTCTGATGCTAAGCTATAACGGGATGAATTTGGTTCAGGAATTGGTTGTCCAAAGTAAATGTTCCTTTCTTCCTAGGGGAAAAAATTCTTAGGTAATTACTAGTTTGGAAACACTAGTTTGTTATGCATAATGTTAAGTACGATGATCAAGGATGCCTAGGGTTGGGAGGATTTGGATTTGGTTCTAAATATTGTCATCAAAGCATTGTACCATTGACCATGGCTTATGAAGTCTCATAAAAGAACAGCAGTCCAGTAATTCCATTTTTACAGCCGTTATTAATGCATGTCTTGAGTTCTGTACATATGATTCAGAGCCTTCAGAAAAACAATGCACAAGATAGGACATTTATTTTAGTACCTCAAGAGTTTTGAAGGAGGTCTTGAGGTAATCAACTTCTGAATCGAAGTTGGTGATGTAGAGCATTGCCTCAACTCTCTTGAAAGCAAATGGTACGGCGAGCACGGCCTTGAGGAAGCTCTCGGCAGGCCCAAGCTTGCACAGAGCATCCTCCTTATATTCCTTGAGCTTGATCTCCTCTTCTCTGGTGGGAGCCATCTTCAGTAATGTCTCCAGCAGCTCAGTGCCGAGGCTCTCTGCCTGTCCTGCTTGCAACAATGGCAACACAAACAAATGTTCAATTTTTTCCCCAGAACACATGCGGGGGATGCATATCTTTGTATTGTAGCAAACAGATGTTCATCAGATGGAGGAATCAGATATAACGAATACTAGTATAAGACAGCATGTTTAGAAAGTGATCTCACCATCCAAGAGAGCCTTGCAGACTTCCTCTTTGGTCACATCGAGCGCCCTCAGCATTATTGCAATGTTCTGCGACTTCTTTGGGTCAAGCACCTTGTTCTCCTGGCTACACAAGTTGCCATTCGCCCCTTTAGCCCCAACCTTGGACGACCTCCTCGTTGAATTGGAGACGAACAGTGTCTCGATCATCTCTTCGTTCACTCTGTTCTCACACCAGGAAGCAAACAGATTAATCGAGTGTCCGACCTAAAAAATGTGATCATGGAAGCAAGCCGCTCAACGGTAAGCAATGCAAGAACCAACGACAACGACGGGAGCTCACCGGAACGAGCTCGCCTTGAGCTGGTCCCACACCGTCGGCCGGCCAGAGCTCGCGCGCACCTTGTCCCAGTGCAGCGGCTTCAGCTTCGGCAGAGCAGCCGCGTCTGCTTCCTTGTCTGACGAGTGCGCGCGCCCGGGCGATTCCTCCGGGTGAACTGCGCCTGCCGAGGCCCTGATCACCGTGGGTCCAGAGCGTTCGGTGTTCCGCCTCGGCAGCCAGCCGCTGCCATTGCCGGCGCGAGGCAGCGGCGGGGGCGGCGCCGGAGGCCCAGCTGCCGCCGCTCGCACGCCGCCGTGACTTTTCGCCGGCGGCATTGGTGGGGGAGGAGGCGGCGGCGGCGGAGGTGGAGGTGGCGCGCCCTCCGGCACTCGCTGCTTGTCCCCTGTTTCTCCGGCGTCAAGAACGGATTTTGAGCTCGACGGCACGCTCATCCGCGACTGCTGGAACTGGCGCGGGAGCGGCGGCATCGGCCTGAGCTCCGGCGAGCTGGTGCTGGAGACGGTGGCCGTGGAGCCCCGGCCGTGCTGGTCGCCGCCATCGTAGAGCGCCGGGAACGAGGCGGGCTTCGTGTGCGCCGCAGGCTCCTCCTTGGGGAAGGGCCGGCGGCGGCGGCGGCGGCAGGCGAGGAGGTACACGAGCGCGGCGGTGAGCACGGCCGCGGCGACGGCGGCGACCAGGAGGAGCACGACAAGGAGGCGGTGGGAGGAGAGGAAGGAGCGGAATGGCGAAGGGTGCTGGACCGGCAGGGCGGCTAAAGAAGAAATGTTGGCCGGCGCCGTCGGGTGCGGCGAGTCACCCGCGCCGGGGTCGGTGGCGGCGGGAGTGGCGGTGGAGGTGGTGTCGCCGAGTGCCGGCGTAGGCGACGGTGGTGCCGCGCCGTTAGGCAGGAACGGGAAGAAGGGCGCGGGTGGCGGCGGCGGGAGCGCGGGCGCGCTCTCGAGCGGGAAGAGCGGCTCGTGCAGGGCCCGCCTGCTCCGGTAATGCGCGGCCGGGGATGCGGAAGAAGGGAGGAGGAGGAGGAGGTGCACGAGCAGCAGCCGCGGCAGCATTGCCGGTGCCGTGCGTGCCCGGGAACAGCGACCTCGATGGCGATGAGGTATGCCTAAAAAGCTAGTCCTCCTTCTCTCCGAGAGCAAACAAATCGCTCGCTAGCTCCGAGAGGATAGTGCTGTGTTGCGGAGCTAGTACTAGCTTGTTGCCTCGGCAATGGCTTTGCTAGACAGAACTGTGGAAGAAACGAGAGGGTGTGAACGCGGCTTGTGAACGCTGAGGCGACTGAAGCGAACAGCTGTGACTGCGAGAGCGCAGGCGAGGAGACCAGGGGAGGGGACGGGGGGCATGGGAAGTGGTGCGAGCTAGTAGGCCATGGAACGGCGTGGGGTGTGATGGGAATGTGTGCTTTGGATTCTTGCCTCCCCTTTTCCGTGGTGGCATGAAAGAAAATGATGGGTTGCACTGGCGGCTGGCTCTCTTTCCCTCCGAGCTGCTTCCCATGGCGGGTGGCCAGTACAAGCCCGGCAAAAGCACGGCCCGCAGGATGGGGGAAAGGTACTCACCTGTCCCATCCATCAACCACTACCGAGTTACAGTGTTCGTTTCTACCTCTAAAATTTATATACTGTCACATCAAAAGAATCTTACTATTTAGTAGATCTTTTATTAATTTAATAACAAAACCTATGTCACGACCCCCTCTAATTTGCGAGACGAATCTAATGATCCTAATTAATCTATGTTTTGCTACAGTGATGCTACAGTAAACATCTTCTAATAACACCATAATTACCCTCGTTGGATTCGTCTCGTGAATTAGATAGAGGGTCTGCAATTAGTTTCGAGATTAGACTTTATTTAGTACTTCAAAATGATAAAATTCTCTTTGATTTGACCCCTTTAAAAATTATATACCTGGAAACGAATAGGCCCTAAGTGTATATACAGTTAAACGCTGTGATTTTTCAGCACTTTATCCAAGAGGTATACACAAGGTTCATCTAGTATTCATATTCATCTGATTGAAAATTTGCAAAGCTTCTTGTCAGATTTCTTGATCCAGCCGTTCAAAAAATTTATTTACTTGTGGCAAAAAGATGTTCTATGAAAAAATGTAAATGTTTATACAAAGAACCAATTGTTTTCAATAGTACAGTTGCATTGCTTCTGCGGTACATTTTTATTGTTCTAACAGCATATTTTCATTGTTACAAAAAATGTGAAGCAGATATAAAATTTCACTTTAATTTCTCACGATAGCATGCTGTAGTATTTTGGTACTGTACGCGATGCTATAGTGTAACCTTTGCAGCACCAGTGTCGTTTCTTTGTGGTTTCTACACAACCGGTTCTTGTTTGCACGCGGAGTACAGTACTGCACACGGAGCACAAGCGCACAACTGTAGTGTGTGGAACATGCTTAAGGGTCACTTAACCTCCGAGACGCCGACATCACGCCCTAGGAGTAGTACTATCTTTGTCTTGGCCGGCCAAACCAACGTTGAATAACATATTGTTATCAGAAAAAAAACGTTGAATAACATATTTAATTTAAAAACGTTGAATAATAAGATACGCGTAATTGGGTTGTCCCGATCAGCAAAGCTCCTGACACTTGGCTTACGCGGGCCTCAAAGCCGGCAAAAGCACGGCCGCATGTCTGCAACCCTCCGCCTCACCCGTCGCCATCACCCTCCATATGCTTCCTCGTGCTCGCTGCTGCTGCTGCTGACTCAGGTCGTTGAATAACCCATTTACCCGTGCTGTAAATCCGTAAAAGAAAATAAGTTAAGGTACATTAGCCTTGTGCTTACTGCCAAACCCAGGACGGTGGTGGACTGATGCTAGATTATCGTCAGTTTTTTCTTTTTTTTTGATAGCGCTAGATTATCGTCAGTGATAAAGAAGCAGGCGTGTGAAGAAAAAACAGGGGGATGGGCACGTCATTTTTGTCCAACGTTCGACTGCACAGTGTGATCATATCGGCGGGCCCACTTGTTCTGCGGCGGACCAAGAGTGCTACGGCTCTTTCTTTGCCTTGTTAATCCGGCCAGCCTTCTATTTTTTTCTGAAGGCAATCCGGCCAGCCTTAAGTGCGTGCTGCCAGGAAACACGCGGCGCGTGATGCTTTGACTACACCGCACACACGACCGTTCGTGCCGGCCCGGGCCCGCGTTTGCACACCAGTGGTCACCACTCATCTGCTATGGCTCTGTTTGGGACAGCTGCAGACCACAGCGATTTTTTCCTATGGCTGTTTCCTGAGTAAGCAGTTTTTAATGGAATGCATTTGACTCAACAACAGAATCACATACGTTCACTCTGTCATAGCTCCTCAATCCTCATCGCGCCGCCCCATTGCTCCGAGGAAGCACCCGCACGAGGATGGGAACCGGCGACGATGCGCTCCTCTGGCCGCTGCGGGCACTCCTACCGCTGCCTCGGTCTAGGGCTCATCCGGCCGGCCGCGCGGCGCTAGGGGCCACCTATGGCGCGAAGCTCGGCAAGGCATGGGACGAGACGAAGCTCTCGCGGCGGCGCAGAGCTCGATCGGGGGCACGGTGGCGCGAGGCTCTGCTTGGCCAGCGACGCGGAGCTCGACCCGCCGCTAGGGGCGTAGGGAGGACGGCGCTCTAGTGCGAGGGCGCAGCGCGGAGCTCCAGTGCGAGCGTGGGAGGGGCAGCGCGGGGTGAGAATCGATTGGTGTTCCACGGAATCGACCTCCGACCTCGATTCCGCGTTGTGTGTTCGGAAGAAGCGATTAAGAATCTTCGCGTTTAGCGCCCTTCTCCGCTTCTGTTCGATGGAAGCGGCACAGAAGCCGTCCCAAACGGGGCTAGCCCTGCTTGCTTCAGAGTTCCGACGCGCACGCGTCGCGCCGGAGCCCCGCACGCTGGATTTTGCTGGGTAAAACTCGTAGCTCCTTTTCTTTACCAGGGTCATCCATTTCGGAACGGTAAATATGTTTTTTTTTCAATTGAAATCATAATATATGGTTATTTTAACATCCGTATTTCAGTTCATATTCAAAGAATTTATATTATATTTTTGTGAGTGATCTATATTTATAATAGTCAGTTCTTGTACATGATTTACAAGATTTCATTTGAAGGGTAGATTGGTCTTTTCCACCGTAACTTAACAGCCATTTAATCAGTAAATAGCAAAAGTGGTTCATAGGGGATGAGAAATCTAAATAGATGGTTGAAAAGGGAGCCTGTATTTTTGGATGGTCCATAAGGAAAAGCTATAGCTTCGAGCGGTTTATAAGGAATTTGCTCTTTGCCATTTACTCATTTAATACTGCTACTAGTACGGAGTTATACTTCTCATTTGTAAGATGGTAAAATAGTTAATTTGGTATCTCAACTATGCTCAAAATTTAACTTTGTTCTTTAATTTTTAAAAAGTTTAATTTAGTCCACAACAACTCATGATGATATTCGGGGACCTAACCGTAGGGTATCCGATATGGTTTAGGGCCTGTTTGGGATACAGGATTGGCAAAGGAAATTTTAGAGGAACACTTTCCTCTGGAAAGGAATCGATCAATACGTTTGGAATGCAGGAAGCTGGCCTTCCGTTCCTGAGGAAAGGAATCATTGCAAGTATGTTTTACGGGAACGAAAAAATCCACTCTGACCCAAGGGAAGCCGCTCACGCTCTCTCTCGCGCCCTCCCGCCTCTGCTGTTATCTCTCTCGTGCGCCAATGGTTGAACCCTAGCAAAGAAAATTGATGCAACTCCTTGAAGATGACAAAGCAGAGTGGACGAAATCCAACTCCAGCAAGCTGTCCTGCTCCCGCAACACCTGCAACGGCACCTTCGTTTGCTCCTCCTCCATCAACGCCTGATTTCAATGTCCACGAATCAGGATGACTTGAAGAGATTTTGCAAGATTCAGACAAAAATCAACCCAGTCGCACCATTTATTTTCTGATTGGAGTGATTCCCATGGTCTGCATCACGATTGGTATTAACCTTCCCACATGGGCAACGGGTGTCTAAGCTTAGATCTGATTAGTTTTGTTTTTCCTCAATCAAATCACGGTAATGTTAGTACTAGGTGGATCAAGCGAGCTCTGAGTTCTGAGTACGCAGAACACATCAGCAAGATCAATACCAACGGGTGATGAGGTCATGGGTCCCACACGCAATAAACAACAGGTTGTCAACCGGCAAGGATATTAGTGATTGAATTTTATGCATTATTAAATAATGATAATAAAGTTTATAGTAATTTAATTTAAATGTCATAGTATTTTTGTTCCTATGTTTACATTCCTGCATTCCAAACATATTAAACTCTTCATTCCTCTGTTTTGTATTCCTGTGGTTTTCTCACTTTTCGATTCCTATGTTTTCTTCATTCCTACGTTTTTTCCTATTCCTGTATTTTTCATTCCTCCGTTCCAAACACACCCTAGTACCCAAAATCTATTTAGTGTGAGGTAAATCTTGTACAATATTATAAGCATTGTTCAGAGGTACCCGTTTGTGAGATATTGATCATAAACGGTATTAGCCTTATCTATCGTATTTGGCATGCCAAGAAAGGAATTTGTTACCTCCTAGATGTGCTCATTATAATGTATTGTAGTTCTTACCACTTATGAGGTTTGTCATTTACCACATACACGAGTGTTTAGTCATTTTGTTCTTATCCATTTTTGTAGTTATGAGGTATGTTTGGTCTATTTCCATGCATTGTCCTTACACAACATTTAGGATGGGAGCATATGTTCCAAAACGGAAAGGAATATCTATTATTAATTTGTGCATAAGAAATTTTATTAATGATATTATTTTTCTAAGAGATGAACAAATTCAACACTTGAGTTAGTAATTTCTATACTTTTTATAACTTAGCAGAAGAAATTCTTTTAGATACTGAACTAAATAATTATGGAAAGATCAAAAACAATTTTATCTTTTTGAATGACATAGGTGCAAGAAGCAGTTATGGTGAAAGTACCAATAACTAAATCACTATTCGAGAGGATCTAGATGCAAAGCTGTTGAAGAATGGTGGAAGGCTCGGGAAATCTTTTCTCTTTTTTTGAAGGGACTGGAAGTAAGATCGTCACACATTTATATCAAATGCTATGTGTTGCGGTTGTTACCACATATGTGCTTTGACTTTTAACACAAGCCCGTGTGTTTGGTCATTTTATTCTTATCGATAGTAGTGAGATGTGTTTGGTTATTTGTTCTTTTCATGTATTGCTTTTCTTAACATGTACGAGGAGGCATATGCTCCAAAATGGAAAGGAAAAATCTATTACCAGATTTGTTATTATTATTATTTTCCTAAGAGATGAACAATTTCAATGTCCTCTCTCACTCTCCAGAATTGTCTCCAACATGACTCCACTAAACTAATAGCTTTGTATAGGCTAATCCTATGAAGAAATATGATCAAAAGAAAGAATCACATTTGCTTATTTAATCTCCTACCGATATCATTACTTATAGTATATCACTGTTAAATTCTTTTTCACATTTCATATTAGAAATGAAGGGAATGCCCTTGAAAATAAAAACCGAAGGGAAATGCCATACGGATCATGCATGTGTGCTTTGCTTGAAGCCTTGAATACAAAATACATTTAGCCTTTTGTGATTAGCCTTTGTACAGCGTAATGGGTGATTTTGGTCAATCTGTTCTTTTCCGCACTGCTTTCTTTGACACCCAGAAGGGCATACGCCACAAACACGGAGAGAATAGCATGGCACAAAGCTTTCGAGCCAAGCAGAGGATAAAAAGGAAGATCACACATCTCGAGTCTCCAACGGGATCCTTTTTTTATAGCCTCGACAGGGATCCTGCTAGTACCAAAACACCGTATTCCATGCTCTGCGTTCCGTCTCGTGCAATCGACGGGCTCGTGAAGCTTTCTCGATTCTCGAAACTACTGGAACTGATGCCTCGTCTCAAAGAGTTCGAGCATGTCCTAAAAAAAGAGAACTTTTAACCAGGAACCAAGCACCTTCTAGAGCCCAGCCCTGCAGCGGTATCAGCACCTTCCAGTGGTAACGGGCTGACGGTGACCACGGACCACCTGCAGTATTTCAATGTCACCATTGAAGGACAAGACGTACATCGGTACATGAGAGAAGAAGCTTCTCCTTACAAGTGCTACTAGTCCTAGTACACAACCATCAGCACCAGAGCCTGAACAGAACAGAGAATGCTGCTCCTCTTGCTCTTCCTTGCGCCACTTCTCCCCTCGTCATTAGCCTCCTCGCCCGACGCCTTCGACTCCTTCGTGCTGGCGCTGCAGTGGCCGGGCACCGTCTGCCGGAGAAGCACGGCCTCCGGCTCGTGCTGCTCCTCCAACGCTTGCTGCCAGTCAGTCCGCTTGCTCTTCACAATCCTCAATTCTGAATTTCTCCTCGTGCTGAGTGTTTTTGTGATTCCTTTCAACTCGGCAGGTCTGATACCATTGAATGGTTCACAATTCGTAAGTACCTATTGCAGAGCAACCACAAGGCTATTTATTATACGTTCTCGTTCACCCACAATTCTTACCGTGGCAGATGGGCTCTGGCCAAGCTATGCACGAGGAAAAGGACCAAGCTGCTGCAACAACCAAGACTTCGACACGGCCAAGGTCTGCTAACCCGGCAAGGCGCTGCATCTCGATACGTTGAAACAAATTGGCACGCGAAATGTGACGACAGTTCAGTAAACGCTACCGTGTCTTTGCCCAGATCTCGAACCTGACGACGGAGCTTGACAAGTACTGGCCGTCGTTGTACTGCAGCTCACCGTCGCTCTGCTCCGGCGGCCATGGATCCCTCTGGGCGCACGAGGTAACCGACTCCGATCACCAGCTCTGTACTTTCGCTTGTTTCCAGCTTCTTTCAGGCTTTCAGCTACTAGCATGCCCATGCGCTCACGAGATTCCATTGTGTATAATGCGTATCATGGACGCTCTCACTGGCTGCTACGTTTCGGCAGTGGGGTAAAACGTTTTCTGCTCAAATTATCTACTTCGATCGATCAACTCACTGTAAAACTCCTCATACAATCCTGTCAAGATTTCACTGAATTTCTCACATCAATATCTTTCACATTTCAGAAAAGCACGGGACATGCTCGTACCCTATAATCCAGGACGAATACAGCTACTTCTCGACGGCCCTTCACCTGTACTCAATTTACAATGTCACAGTAAGCAGAGCAACCATGTTCATGTACCTTACCCAACCTCTGCTTTGGGCCTTCAATTGATATACAGAACTACATTTTGTACATATCTTGCTGCATACCTGATACAACCGATGAAGAAAAAAGAAGATGATTATGTTCTTGACTTTTGCGTCGTGCACACATCAGGCTATGTTGGCAAGTAAGGTTGATGTCGATGGTGGTAAGTACCCGGTGACTGATGTGGCTGCCGCCATCAGAAGCTCTTTTGGAGCGTCCCCTCTGTTGTTGTGTGACGGAGAATCGTTGCAGGAACTTAGGTTGTGCTTCGACAAAGATCTAAAGGTGATTTTGCGATCAACAACATATCTCGGTAGTACTAAGTTTTGTAAAAATAAAATAAAATTGAAGACCATTCTTTTTCTTTTATCATATTAACCTTTTTGGCAGATAAAGTAAAATTTCCCAATTTTCATCTATCTTGTGTTATGACTTGTGTATTGATAAAAGCCCAATGGAATTAACATATAGGGGTTATATGACCTAATATTAGACTAGGATAAGTATTCTACAATTAGATTCTACTATGTCCTAAGTCCTAACACCTCTATTCAAATGCAAGTCATATGCAATAGCGTTGTATTTAAAAGAGTATATACTTATAACACGACTACAAAAGTTACATCCAAAGCTCAAAAACAAAGATGTCGCCGAAACCTGGAACGGTTGACGTCAACGAAGAAATGCTCTCCTTCACAAGATACTTGTTTTAGAGAGAACACCCAAGAATCAAGAATAGAGAGGTCTCAGAAAAAAAATCACTACTACAAATCGCAAGTAGTGAAAATTAGAGTCAGGAGATAATACACTTCTACAAACCATAAGTAGTGTAAGGAGATGGTATATAACACTACTGCAAGCCGCAAGTAGTAAAACGAGTCGAAAACGAGATGAATCACCACTACAAAGTGCAAGTAGTGAAGCAAACGAAATAAAAGACTATACAAAATTTTTTAGTGTGTGCTTGTTATAAGCTCTGATACTATGATATGATTATAATTTATGTATTGATAATAGCCCCAATGAGAATACTATAGTACATATTATGTGATTCAATTGTAGACTAGAATAAGTTTAAAACCTAGACTCTTATACGACTACTAATCTTAACATCTTACAGCCTCTTGACTGCAAATATGGCGAAAGTGACAACGACAAAGGTGAAGTGGGGTATCGTAAGTTCTGTCCTAGGTACATCAACTTACCTATGTATAAACCTCATGGTATGCTTATACTAGTCTTTTTTTTTTGGTATTGTATCATTTAAGGGTAGTTATGCTGAGTGAGGTTTAAGCACTTTCATTTTTTCCAATTTCAGACGGTGGACATACGAGTGCCGCCATGAGAAGAATGGTGGCTGCTAGCAGCATATTAGTCTTTATCGTTGCATTCTAATGTAAAAAACTCAGAGTTGGACATAAACTACTTGTGTGTGTAAAATAGTCATCTTAGGAGAGTTTGAGATCTCCCATTTGTCTGACACAAGAGGAGTATTAACGTTGACCAATATAATGAATCTAGCTATTCACACTATTCCATTAAAAGCCTATATTTACATGTACTAGCAATACTTAGAAAACTATGAACAGATATGTTTGTAGAAGTTTTTATATTTGTACCACCATGATTAGACTTGTACATGTTCCAGTCACCAATGTCGGGTTGATGATGTCACCATGGCCGACATTAGAGTTGGGTACCAGTGATCCAATACTGCTAATGACTACTTTGAATGACATTAACTGCTTATGACCACTTTGAATGGCATTAACGCAATGTCAATCCGAACGTCTAAAATTTGCAGGTCCGATACTAAAGATCGTTATTGTAGTAGTGGCATATACTCTCCCAAAGGGTTATAATTTCATTTCACTTCATCATTCCCACATGCTTCTGGCTCTCCCATCAAGTTTTTTTTTTTACTTTTTCTTTGAAACGATTGAATGTTGGGAAAAAAAAATTAATCGAGCTTGTTACTACTGTCTTTGGATTGTGGTTCAGTTGTTTTCCATTTCCACTTTTTAAATTTTATTTGAATTTTCAGGTGGATTGTGGTTCAGTTGTTTTCCATTTTTAAAATTTGATTGGAATTTTATGGCAAAAATATGTCGATAATTTCAAGTTAAGGTGGTAACAAAATTCACAACCATAAAATCAAACATAATTCAGATCCAGCTCTGCTGTCTGACATCATGCTTTAACCTAATTTTTTCATGGAATAAGTAGGATCCTCACCTTTTTCATTGATCGATCAAGGTCGGACCAACTTGTTGCAACTACAAAGAATACGACATGCATGGCAGGCCCATGAAAAGCGAAAGCCATCCTCACGGATTTGAACTTCAATTTGGCTAGACGTCTATTTGGTAGTAGGCACTAACATGGTATTGATTAAATTTTAACTTGAAATATTGAGACACAAAAATTTAGATATATCCCAATAAACATCAATAGCGTAATCAATGTCTTCCAGGCCTAAAATTGCATTATCTGTTTTCAAAAGAAGATCTTTATCACCTGATCTGAACGGAGGGAGGAGGCCACTAGGACACTTCAATCAACCTGAGAGAGAAATTGAAGCCTGCTGATAATAGAAGTTTAATTATTACTTATGGTTCAATATATCAAATATCCGATTATACTATTAAACATGTCAGATATGTCCTATTAATGTGTCAAATCATAATTTGTAGTACAAAAATGTCAAATTCATCTATCACGTGTTAAAATCAGTCAAATTCATCCATCATGTGTCAAATTTGATATTTGTGTACTTTAAATTATAATTTTACATATAATAAGACATATATACAACTTATTTGACATGTTTAATGATATAATCAGAGATTCAATATTTATATTGAACTATGATTAATAATTAAACTAGGGTGGGTGTATGCTGTTGTGCTCATTAAAGTATTTTCCTTTCACTGATATAATTTGTCACTTAATTCATGAATACTTTTGGTAATAACGCATTGTTGCTGCTGATGCTTCATTTTTTGTGCACTTTGAATCTAGTTCAACACATTTACACTATGGTACCAAGCTATTTAAATATCACCCTTTGAATCTAGTTCAACACATTTACACTATGGCACCGGGTTATTTAATAGAGTAAATTTCACAAACCTACAACTATTTGTGCTCTAGTAACACAAAACTACAATTTCTGTTATTCATCTGACAAAACTACAACTACTTTAACCCAATGTATCAAGAATCTACAACTTTTGTGACATGGTCCCACATGTCAATGACAGAAGTGCTACATGACTTGGTCACACATGTCATCCACACATGTATCACAAAAGTTGTAGTTTCTTGATAAGCAAGGTCAATATAGTTGTAGTTTTCTTAAATAGGCTAAAAAACTTGTAGTTTTGTGTTACAATGGTGCAAATAGTTGTGGGTTTCTGAATTTACTCATTTAAATATCACCTCAACCATTGCTCTACTCAATAACTACTAGATGCCATGACCGAGCATGTTGTATGGTTCCAGATACATTTGAGGATTCGACAAAAAATAGGGAGACATGGTATTGCAAATATGTCATTCATAAGGCAATCATCCAAACTACATTTCACTCACTCAGTTGTTGTGCTTGTAGGCTGCATCAGATTTGTTTGTAAAATTGACCTGCCGATGAGGAATTTAGGATGTTTTTTATTGCTATTTACTTGTCCTTGCAATATGTTAATGAGGCCCTCTTTGTCACCACATTTCTTGAGAAGAAGCACATTCAAGTTCAGAAGGTATGGCACTCGGGACAATTTAGAATCATCGTCATTAAGTGATGGACACTTGTTCACCCATAGTTGCTAGGCATGGCGCTCTCCGTGATTTTCACCTTTCTTATCTTATCCAGCCCGTCAATGTCAAGAAACTTGAGTTTTGGGAATGTCCTAGCGTGAAAACACAATGACTCCCCTAATGTCTCCTTACTCCAGCCTTGTACCCAACAGCTTCACTCTCGCTAAGTTGTTAAGTGAACTAATCCATTCAGGTAGCCTAATTAGGTAACCACAAAGCCTCAGTGAAACTAGATGTCTTGGAACTTGTGATTCATTCAACCTGCCAAGAACTTGTAGTGAGTTGGAGCTCAGTTCGAGCTGTTGCATTCTGCTGAGTTCTCCCATCGACGTGCGCAACTCATTTCCTTCATTCTCAGTAAGCCATGTGACCCCTAACGGGTTAAGCTACATGGTCCCATTGGTGTTAGCCGACACCGACGAAATGTCAGAAATCAAGTGTAAAATGCTGCTAATCACTACGCTTGACACCGGTGTCTAATGGAGCTGACCCCGAAGAGGAGCTCGGCTGGCTTCTCCTTGTGACTAAGACTTGGCAAAACCTTATACGACGAAAATATTTGTCAAACAAAATCTTATCTCAAGTTAAAGCTGTTCGGGACGGAAAATCCCTGAACACTGCCGCGGGGGAAAATAAATAAAACGCGGGCGTGCCAGTGTACTAAAGTACACAAATAAAGAACGGGAAACATATTTCATTTATATTTGATAATACAAATACAAATAGTCTCCCAAGTATGCGCTCCGTAGCCTGCTGGCGGCTATCTCACTCGTGCGATGTGGTCTTCTTGGTTCCTAGGGCCTCGGAAAGCTCCTAGTTAATTACCCCGGCGAGGCTATGCTCGCACGGGAACCCCGATTAAGCTGCGTAGTCGTCGTCTTCGGTCTTCGCTTCGCGTCTCCATGCATGTGTGTTGATGGTGGTGTAGATGGGGCGTCGGCATCATCCATGGCCTCGTCGGTCCTTGAGCCGGTTGTAGCGCGGCCTTCACGTCGGCAACGCCCGCCCTTGTCGTCCGGCCTCGTCGGTCACGTGCGACAAAGTGTAGTTGACGTAGTAGGGGAACATGCATGGCGATGCTCGGCTTGTCTGATACGGCGATTCGGCGGCATCGTCGAAGGGGAGAAGATAAATCACAGAGTGTAGAGTGTAGAACGCGGTCTGGAGAGCATTAGCTAGCTCTTCCGTATTTGGAGCGTTGGTTTGACTTCAATCAGATGCAAACATGTATACACATGTACGTGCAACATGCACACACAGGCTATGCAAAGTGACGTGTGATCTTGTATGGCAGCGAGCTCGGGCTTCACAGCAACATCTCGTGCTCTTGCGCAGCATCAATTCTGGGTCTTGGCAGCAGCGGTTCTTCGGGTCTTGGCTCTTTGATCGGGAGCTCCGATCACTGGTCTGCCATGGATTGTCGATTCGGCGGCTCCGGCTTCTACTCTGGATCGTTGCCGGCCTCCGCAGCAACGCTTCGCCTTGGCGTCCTCACAGCAGCGACTTCACTGCCGGTGTTTGGAGCGCTTCGTCATGTACAGCACGAAGTGCATGTAGCCGGCACTTCCGTCAATGGTCATCACGAATCGCGATCGGTATCGCTGATCGCCGTCGAGCTTCATCATGCCGGTATCTCCGTCTTCATCATGATCGAGATTGCCGGCTTGACGTCCATCTCCATCTTCATCGCGATCATGTGTGCCGAGTTGACATGGATCGCACGCTAGATACAGCAGCTCCAGTGCCGGCCGCCGTGTACGTGGGTGCATGCATACGATCTGAAAGACAAGTAAAGAAAACAAACTAAAGTTGATTAATCTTACCCATGATTGACGGGAGGGTCATCGTCTTCTCGCCGGCAAGGTGCGGCAAGGTGATTGTGGTCGGTGCTCTTGGCAAGATCAGCGTCTCTCCAAGGCCTTGCGTTGCCGGCGGCTCCGGCGATCTTCTGGTTGGCGTGCTGGTTGATGTGGATGAATGGCGGCGGCTTCGCAGCGTTGCGTCGCGAGCAGCCTGGCGCCGTGGTGGTGCAGAGCGAATGGTTCCTTCTTTTGCCGTAGGTATTGGCCTGCTTATATAGGCAAGGGGTTAGGGTTAGGTTTCAAACGAACGTGTTTTGCATGCGCCGCCGTCAGGTGGTTGGAGCTGGCGAGATACACGCGGCGGCCGCAACTAATCGGCTTGCTGTTTGAATTGGAGATAAGCATCGAAGCTTTGCACTGCTGGATACGGACTCTGCCTTGTGTGAATAGCGACGCTGTCGTCCTACCCGCGTATGTTTTCCACTGGGTTGTAGGGCTAGCATATGCAGCAGGCCCATCAATCAGGTTCACAGCTCGTGTACGTGGGTATTTTATACACAATCTCCATGTACACGGCAAGATAATCGGGATAAATCCTAGCGTGCTTATCACGTTGCTTTTGAAGATAGGGCCTTGTTGTATACGTGCATGCAGGCAACTTGAAACATATGTGCGCGTGTACATATCTTGTAGTATATTCTCCTTGTATACGTACATGGCCAGGTTGAACATTTGTACTCATGACATACACGAGCTGTACCTTGCTTGGACTCTTAGTATTAGAGATAATTTGTACAAAATACCGTCGAACAAATGCCCCCCACCAAGTCGTGTTTAAACGCGAAGCGGATTGAATACGACTTGGTGAAAAAGACTTCCTGACGGCATGGCGCACGGTTGCCGGTGCTGCCTATACGAGTCTTGATTCAGTCTCCTCATGCAACACGAACAAGCTCATGACAGCAGGATACGTATAGAGTCATGACAGGATATATATAGAGATTTGCTTCAACTAGTAGTTTGTTCCCATCACGAGAACGACGCCGTCGGGACATAGTCTTTGGTGCTTGTCGATGCGTGGCCTTGCTTCTTGCCTCGCCTCATGATCTCGCGTTGAGATGGCCGCACTGTCGTCCTACGTTTGCCGCGATCGTTGCGCCATCGAGTAGATGCTGCACCGCGTGCTATTAGTCTCTCGTTGTTGTCGTCACGCCGTCAAAGTAGTCTGACAAGCAGCAAAACGCGCCGGCCTCCATGAACAGCAGCACCCTGATGTTACAAGCCACCATCGTCTCAAATTTGTACATATAGCCAGCTTGCTTCCGTAGCATCATAAGATTATGTTGACTGTTTCCTGAAAGGCAATTCAGACATAGCAAAGGAAAATGCTGACGCTTGGTGTAGCGTCATTCACATGGCTTGTGAAGTCCACGCTTCTTCAAATAAGCTGTGGCACCGAAGAATAGGTAAAAACGAAAAGTAAAGGTCTTGGCGATGAAACTCCATCTCCAAGATGATGTAGAGGCGAATGAACATGCCGTTGATCTGTATTCTTCAGGTTACACTAGAACACGTAGTGCACCCAAGAATAGGTAGGATGGTCGGGGCCGTACAACTGCTACGACATTAGCCAACACAGAATCCTAGGGTCATCCTCATCTTGCAGCGAATGGACCATGCCACTTGATGAAGGGAGTTTATCGATCTTGACGCGACCACCTAGCTGCCGTGATGCCAGCCGCCAAGAACGAAGGGTTTCACAGCTTGACGCTGGCCGCACTGGCGCGTCGCACTGCTCCCATGAATAAGTTTTATCAATCCCAACGTGACCGCTTAACTGCTGCGGTGCTAGCCGTCAGGATTGAAGGGTTTCACAGCTTGACGCTCACCGCGTTGGCACGTCGCACTGCTCCCGATATGTGCGAAGCGAAGACCCTGCAACGCTAAACAAAAATAGAGATGTATAGTTTATATAAAAGTGTTAGGCTAAAAACGTGAGCCATTGTTGAGAAAAGAGGCAACACATGAAACACATTGTGACGATTTATTTTTTAAAATGTTGGCTCTCCCATTAAGCGTTTGCTATGGGAGCGGATTGGGACAAGGCTGCCCAAGGACTTCTGTTGAGTATCACCGAATGACCATAGCGACAATATTTGTTTGGTGTGTGAATGAAGACAACATGCTTCCACGACTCTACCGGGTGATTGTGGAAACTTTACTCTAGTCCTTCTTCACATGAATAGTACCACTGCTGGCCTGCACCTCCCGACATGGACATAGGAGGGCTGGGTTGGTGTGTGTGGTTTAGGAGATACGGCTTGAGGAAATTGCCATTACTTTTGTTGAGGGTGGTGAACCGGCTACCCCCGCCTTCCAATTTGCTTGAGATGTGAGCATCTTGGTTGGACTTGAATGCTGAAAACTTGCCCTCGGTTGATGTTGGGGTGTTTTGATGTTTGAATTGAGTCATCTTCTTGGAGACCCTTGAACTTGAATTCTTGAAACTTGCCCCCGGTTTATGTTTGGGTGGCTTGACACTTGATATTGGGCCATCTTCTTTGGAGACCCTTGAGAACTTGATGCTTCGGGCTTGCTTCTTGGACATCGTCTTCCTTGAATTTGGAAGATAGCCGGTCCACCTACGTGTAGCTAAAACCCCTCGTAGGCATCTTTTTTTTTTTTCGTCCCTTGTTGTCACCCCATAGGATGGCAGGAGACGCACACCGAACGACAACTTGTGTTGTGCCGGGTAGTTCTTCCCTGCTCTTTTTCCTATAGTCTTCCTTGGGGTGTGCTGCACATGCCAGGAAGTACAAGGAGTATGGTCACTTCACTTGCTCGAAGATAACCCGAGTTATTCTTCCCACTTGCTCCCCGGTAGAGAACGCTTGACGTACGCTTCAAGTGTGCCTCACACGAGACAGGACCAAGGACAGCCAAATCTTGCACCGCAGCTCGGCTTGTTGTGGGAAAGCCATTTTTTTTTGTTGGACATGAAGTCCGTTAAAAAAAAAAGGCAAATAAAAATGCGGGCCAAGTACACAACCGATAATGTATACTGACCCGACCATTAAAGCAAATCAAAACATGTTTTATGCAAAATATTTTTTTAAGAACCTCCCGTTGATAGGGGGCATTGGCCGGGATCCTTGATGGTCGACCAGCTGATAGGAACCTCCGTCGTAGACTTGCTCGATGACGTACGGTCCCTCCCACTTGGGCTCGAACTTGCCCTTCATCTTGTGTGTGACGACGATGGGGCGCCGTAGGGCCAGCACCAAGTCGCCTTTCTTGAAGACACGTTGCTTGACGAACTTGTTGTATCCTCTCACCATATTCCGTCGGTATAGCTCCAAGTCTTGGAGGGCGTGGAGGCGCTCCTCTTCTAAGCCATCGAGCTCCTGGAAGCGAAGAAGAATTTGTTCGTCGTGGGTGAGTTCTTCATGAATAGCCACCCGTAGAGAGGGTAGCTCAACCTCCGAGTGGTAGGACCGCTTCGCACCCATAGACAAGGGAGTACGGGGTCGCTTGTGTTGGGGTACGAACCGTAACGCGGTACGCCCATAGAGCTTCAAAGAGACGGTCATGCCGGTCTCTCCCGTATCTGTGCACCGTCTTCTTTAGTATCTTACCGAGCGTTTTGTTGAACGCCTCGATCGCCCGTTTGCTTGAGGGTAGTAGCCGGTGGAGTAGTTCCAGCTAATCTTGTACTTCTCCTTGAATCTGCGCATCTTTTCCGACTTGAACGCCTTGCCGTTGTCGGATGTGACACGATGAGGGATCCCAAAGCGGTATATGATGCTCCGCTCGAGGAAGTTGATGACATTGTCGCTCTTTACTTGGCGTAGTGGTACAGCCTCCGCCCACTTCGAGAAGTAATCCGTCGCCGCGAGGATGAAGCGATGGCCTCTGATGAAGGAGGGTCAATGGGCCCAATGACGTCAATCCCCCATGCGTCGAAAGGCCACGAGGGGACCGTTGGATGAAGGGGGACTGGTGGTAGGTGCTTGAAGTCGCCATGTACTTGGCAACCATGGCAAACTTTTGCCACCTTCATGCAGATCCGTTATGATGCCGGGCCGGTAGTATCCAGACAAGTCGTATGCTATGATACATCTTTGGCCCACTTTGATGTCCGCCACACACTCCATGATGTACCTCTTGGAGCACTTGATCGGCTTCACTTCGATTGATGCGGCGACGAAGGATACCTTGCCCATAAGAGCGTCGGTATAAGACTCCTCCTTTGAAGACGTAAGAAGGCGGTCGTCGTTGTAGTTGACGCCTCTTGACGGGGTCTTGAGGGAGGATGCCATGCTTAAAGTAGTTGAGGAAGGGCTTGAGCCACTCGTCCTCTTCTACGCCTTCCATTGCCACGGTGTTGACTTCATACTCCTCCGGAATGAGCTCTAGTACCGCAGGGAGGAGCCACCTTTCTTCAATTGTCACTTGTGCGGGTTCTCCTTCGGGAAGCACAAGGGCTGCAGCAAGTTTTGCCAAAGCGTCGGCTGGGGCATTCCTACTCCGCGGGAGGTGCACGACTTCCACATGAGTGAATTTCTCCATGAGCTGCCGGGCCGCCTTATAGTAGGGCACCAGCTCCGCCTTGCTTACTTCATAGATATGATTCACCTGTCGAACAATAAGTTGGGAATCACCATGAACTTTGAGATAACGTACCTCCATGGAGAGTGCTAAGAGGAGGCCAAAGATGAGGGCCTCGTACTCCGCTTCATTGTTGGAGCAATCTTCTTTAAGGAGAGAGAATGAATGATACATCACTCCTCCTTGCGGGGTCTTGAACACAAGCCCTGCTCCCGCCTTCCGCTTTGTGGTGCCATCGGCTTTGACTTCCGTTCGTGAGGCTCCATCAAAGTAGAGCTCCCATGGGGCTTCAACGTCGAGCTGTGAAGACGCACTCGTCCGGAAGGTCGGTGATGAGAGGGGAATCATCGGGGAGCGGGTGTGCTTGCGAGGAACTCCGCCAATGCTTGCCCCTTGACAGCTTTCTGTGGCACAAATGTGATGTCGAACTCCATCATGAGTAGAGCCCATTTTCCAAGTCGCCCCATAAGTGCGGGTTGACTTAGTATGTACCTTATAGGATCCGCTCTTGCGACGAGCTGGATTTCGTGTGCCGACATGTAGTGTCTTAGCTTCTTCAAAGCGAAAATTAGGGCCAAACACAACTTCTCGATGGGGGAGTAGTTGTGTTCGGCGCCCACCATCGTGCGACTCAAGTAGTAGCATGCCACCTCCTTGCCTTTGTCATCGTGTTGTGCTAACGGGCGCCTAACGAAGTGCAATATAAAGAATTAGAGGGCGCCCTTTTATAGGAGCAGCCAAAACAGGAGGGTTGAGGAGGTAGGTCTTGATGTTGTCAAAACCTCTTTGACATTCTTCATCCCACACGAATGGGGCACCTTTCTTCATGAGCTTGGAGAAGGGTTGAATGCGCCCGGAGAGGTTTGAGATGAATCGCTCGATGTAAGCGAGCTTCCCTTGAAGCTCCCGCAAATGTTTGAGTTCCTTGGGAGGTGGCATGTTGAGGATCGCCTTAATCTTCTTGGGATCAATCTCGATGCCTCGATGATGGACGACGAAGCCAAGGAATTCTCCCGATTGTACCGCAAAGGCACACTTGCGTGGGTTCATCTTGAGGTTGTGTTGTCGGAGCCTCTCAAAGACCACACGAAGATCTTCTTGATGGCGCTTGCGGTCCTTTGTCTTCACCACGAGGTCATCGACATAGCACTCCACCGAGTGATGGATTAGATCACCGAGGATGTACTTGCATGGCTCGTTGATATGTCGCGCCTGCGTTCTTCAACCCAAAGGGCATCACTCGTATAGTAGAAGTTCCCCTTTGGAGTCCTAAATGCCGTATCGTAGGCATCATGCGGATCCATCTTGATTTGGTTGTAGCCGGAGAACCCGTCCATAAAGGACAAGGCACCGAAGCCTGTTGTAGCGTCCACGATCATCTCCGTGTTTGGCAACGGGAAATCGTCTTTGGGACACGCTCGGTTGAGGTCGCGAAAGTCGACACGGACCCGAACTTGTCCGTTCTTCTTTTCGACGGGGACGATGCTTGAAAGCCACCTTCGGTATTGTATTTCCTTGATGAACCCCGACGTGATGAGCTTGTCGACCTCCGCGATGACATCATTCTCATACTGCGGGCGTATGCGCCTTGGAGTTTGCTTCACGGGTCGAAATTGTGGGTCAATCGCCAACTTGTGAGTGACGACACGAGGGTCAAGCCTCGGCATCTCCTTGTAGCTCCAAGCGAAGCAATCCCGGTATTCTATCGGGAAGCTTCTATAGTCTTCTCGCTCTTCTTCGGTGAGGGTAGCGCTCACGAAGGTAGGTCTTGGGTCGTCTTCCGTCCCGAGGTTGATCTCCACCAACTCGTCGATGGTGGGTTGGCCTCCATCTTCAAGTTCTTGTGGCGCCAAGATGATGTCGTATTCTTCATCAACTTCGACCGCCATCATCTCGGCGTGGTATTGCTTGCCCAAAACTTGTTGTGAAGAACTAGCGTCATCTTCGCGTAGTGACGCTTACGGTGTTGCAATGAGCCAAAATATGCTCAAGCATATCTTCTTCGCCTTCGGAATCTTCCGGCACAAGGTAGCCAAGCCCAAACTTTGGTGGGGCCTTGCACCGTCTTCTAATAAGGTCTTCGGCTTGTTCCCACCACTCTTCGCATATGGCTGGTGGTGGCGGCATCCTATTGCCCGGTCGTAGTGTGAAGCCGGACTTTTCGAGTAGGCGAACCATCCTAGGCTCCACCTTCATCGTTGTTACTCCTTCATCCGCACTTGAGTTAGGATTAGGTAAATCAAATATTGAATCACAATGTTGTACTGCGGAACCTTGTAGAAGATGGTTTGAGGCTCGCACTAGAGGAATTTGGGATTGCCCAAACTTGTAAGGGAGTAGTTACCGATATATAGAGCGAAGGGGGCTGCATGCATGTAGCTCCCCTAGCGGCTGCCTCTATTTCAGCCACTCTCCTCTTGACCACTCCTTGCGCGGGGTAGCATCCTTGCTAGGGCTCCTTTGTGCCCGCAGCGTGAGTGTTGCGGTTGGCGCATCATTGCTGCCCTTCTGCACACCCGTAGAGCTCCCAAGTGTTAGACGGTTAGCTTCTTGTTTCTCCTTGCTTGATGTGTTCTCCTGCGAAGAGGAGGTAACGAATGTACGTGAAGTCTTGGGAGTTGACCTCAAGGTTATTGGGGATGACGTGGAAGGTCTCGCCCGTAGCAACAAGGGTGGTGTTGCTGATGAGGATGCAATATCCGTCGTTGTTGGTGTAGAAGTGGCTCCTTGTCCTCCCAAGGATAGAGGCTTGAAGTTGGGGCGGGAAGCCGGCCTGCCCCTTGCTTATTGCTCCTCCGTCGTGACACCGAGGCCTTCAAGGTGATCGGGGAGCTTAGTGTGATGAGGCTCCTTGCTTCTAACGTTGATGGAGCCCCTGGCTTCACTATGATATCGGCGGGAGGTGTTGACCGCCCAAGTTGGCTCTCACTTCCTACAAGCTGGGAAGTAGTACTTGGCATCGGCGTGGTAAGACTCTTGGACGGTGTATGGGGAAAGGTTGCCGACGATTCGTTGTTGGTTCCCGTTGCCGTCGAGGAACTTTAGGCATTGATGGAGGGTAGAAGGAACCACTCTATACTTGTGAATCCAAGGTCTCCCGAGAAGCGCCGAGTACGAGGTGTTTGCTTCGATGACGAAGAACCTCACTTTAAAGCTGTAGGTAGACATGCTGGATCTTGACGTTGATAGCACCAAGGGTATGCTTCCCTTGGTTGTCGAAGCTCACGAGATGACCACATCGGTTGGCTCTAGCTCGTCGGCGGTGTACCCTGCTCGGATTAGACTTCGAACGGGTAGTATGTTGACAGCGGACCCTGGATCGATGAGGACTCGGCGGAGGTGTGCGGCGCCAATATTTCCCTCAATGTAAAGAGGGCGATTGTGGTCCCCATCCTCGATGATGTTGTCCTCCTCTTGAAAGGTGATCTCATTCACATATAATGGGTCGTTGTAGAGGCGATGCTTGGCCATGTCCACCTCATAGAGCTCCGGTTCTAGCAACGCCTTCACCAAGGCTTCACGGAGTTCCGGTACTAGCAGGAGAGCGTCATAGACACTCAAAAGTGCAGGAATGCGCTTGAGGTGGGAGATGACGTTGTAGTCAACTTCACGTGAGTTGACGGGCTTCTTCTTTGATGCTTCTAGCCCATCACCTTCTTGGGGCGAGTCTTTGGTGGTCTTCCCCAAGTTTGATGGTTTGGGCCTTTGAGGTTACGGCAAGACCTTTCCTCCCCGTAAGTTCATGTTTACTTCAACTCGCGCCTCGTCTTCATCGAGTTCGGCGCGGAACACGTCTTGCTCCCTAGTTGTGAGCAAGTCTTGATCGTCCAAACTTCGAGTTTCTCCTTCCTCTTCAATAATGATGGCATTACAAGTTGCCACGTTTTGGGGCGAGACAGTGCTAGCTCCCTCTTGTGTCTCCTCTTCATCTACTGGAGACTTCGCCCCTGATCCTTAGGCAAGAAGCTGTGCCAAGGTGGGTAGGGCACGACCGGGACGAGGGAATGGTGCATCTCCCTCGACTCGAGGAACGAATCGAGGAGGCGGTCGTCGAAAGCTTGGATCTTGCATTCTTCTTGCCGAGGCAAAGCGTGGCGGTACCCTCACACGAGGTGGAGGTCGAGGAGGAGGGCCGCTAGTGTGTGGGCGACGTCGCACCACGGTCCAAGGCTCTTCATCAACGGCTTGTGGCGTCTTGTGGCGAATGGAAGGGGTTGCATCAAGCACCATCCCCGCAAGTTGTTGCTCCACTTGGGCAAGTGGCACCCACAAGTCTTCTTCTCTTCTTTGTTCCGACGGTGCACTTGACTTCACCATCACCATGTTCAACTGCGTGATAGTCGGGGTTGACCGCTTCTGGTTCCAAGTTTATCTTCTTTTCATTGATGGCTCTTTGGAGCCACTCCTTGAAGACGATGCGATCCTCGATGACATGACCAACATACCCGTGGTACGGGCAATATAATGGATTGTTAGTCATGTTTACCCGATCATGCCTACGTGGTTACGGCAAGGTTAACGCCTTGTGCTCCATCAACTGCTCAAACATTCCTTTGACTAGCTCTCGCTTGAAGATGTAGTTCTTCTTCAAGAGCTCTTGCATGGAAGGGCGTTGTCCGCCTCGACTTGTTCACTCCTTGTGCCTACGGTAGGCACTTGGCTTTGGGGCGCCATGGAGAAGAACCTTGTCGCATTTGCCTCCATTGGTGCTTTGGCCTTGCCCCGTTGTTGCTTGTCTTGGCCGTTGCATTGAAGCGCTTTGTCGGGTCGAAAGCACTTGCATTCTTGTATAGCTCCATGATCCGTGGAGACTTCTCAAACTCGATCTTTGTCGCGGCTACCGCAGAGCTTAGCATGCTAAACGTCTTTGGTTCCCGCCTAGACACTTCAAGGGACCAATGTTGTTGCATCCCATGGACGCACATCTCAATGGCGTCTTCAAGCTCCATCTTCCTTGCGAGCCGGACGTAGCTATTCCGAAAGCGCACGATGTAGTCGTCGATGGCTTCATCACGCCGTTGCTTCACTTGTGTTAACTCAACAATTGTCAAGTCTTTCTTCATTGTCACAAAGTGCTTCCCGAACACTTCCTTCATGGCAGCCCAACTACTAATCGACCCTACCGGTAGGCGACTATACCGGTGGAAGGCCGGGCCGATCGGTGATCCGAGAAGCGGCGAAGTAGTAGGGATGAGCTGTTGGCGGTGTCTCCACAAGCTGCCTCGAAGTAGGCGATATGTTCCCATGCATCTCCGGTCCCATCAAATTGACGGAACTTGGGTGGGTGCCACCACGAAGGGAAAGGCACTAGATCGTGCCATGCTTCATATGGCTTCTCAAGCTCGTTATCCATCGTACGTAGGGCGTTAGTAGTAGTCGCTTGCCTTATCTTCCTATTCACCATGTCTTCGATGATGTCATGACAGTTTTTCAAGGTCGAGGGAGATGGCGCTACATTGCTTGAGTTGTTGGGGATGAGTAGAGGTTGGGGTCGATTACTTGTCGCACCCTCTAGCTCTTCTAGTTGTGGGTCTTCTGCTGGGCGTTGTATGACCGCCGTAGGTGCGGGTTGGGCCACCATGCTCGTCGCGGGTAGAGGTTGAGATGGGGCACTCATCGTGAGTGGTCGGGGTGGAGCATTCGCCACGAGCACATGTTGAGGTGGAGCATTGGCCGTAGGAGGGGGTTGAACCCCACCCATAAGTAGACTCGTCAATTGGTCAAGCCTCGCAGCAAGCTCATTCATCATCTGCCTCTGTTGTTGCACTTGCTCTTCAAGGCTCGCTCCCCGTCCTGCCCCGACGCTTGTGGGTCCGCAGCTTGATCGGCGGCGGCGGGTACTCCATCCACCGCCATATGTGCTTGGTGCTGCATTGAATACATCGGGAAATTCCTCCCCATCGGAGGGGATGGAAGGATTAAGTTCACCGTAGCGAGGTGAGGTCGGGTGGATCTCCAACGATGAGGTAGAAGTAGACTCCGAGTCGGTGAAGGTTCCATCACGAGGGTCACATTCACCATCATACACATTGTCACCTCGTGCCGCCGCTATCTTTTCAAGCGCGATTGCTTGGAGACGCGTGTTAGCGCCGTCTCGGTCCGCCACGTCTTGGATGTCTTCTAGACTTCGTGGAAGTCTTGTTCGAATGTCGACGTAGCGTGGTGGTGATATGTCGACCCACGTGCATTATCGCCATCGGATAGCGACACCTTTCCTGCGGTGATAGGAAGGCAAGGGGCGGACGACCTCGCTCCCTCTTCATGTGTTGTAGGTGTGCTCGACTTCCTCTCCTCCGTGCCCTTGAGCCAAGAGCGGACTTGGTGTAGGCCGGGTATGATTGCACTCGTGAAGCTTACCCTTGGATTTGGCATGATTTCTTCATCCGAAGGGTAGTCAAAGTCGTGGGTCACGGGAGGTGGAACCCAACCTGCATTAGACTCATGTGATGAGAGCGCACCCAATGCGGTGCACATGACGACGTCCTTCCCTTTCTCTTGCGGAGCGTCCACCATTTGCTCGTTTGGAGGAGCGACGATGTTCTCTTGTGACATCGCGGCTTCTTGGGCAATTGCAACGTCAACGTTATCTTGTTGACGAGGGGGTGCTCCATCATCTTCCAAGAACGGCGCCTCGACCCCTTCCATTGGGGTTGGCAAGGGGTCCTCTTGTGTTTGCTTCTTTGGCGTGGATGTGCTCGGAGTAGACCCGTCTAGTTGTTCGCCACGTCGAAGGACGGTTGGGTGGCCTTGCGCTGCGGGCACCTTCTCCTTCTCGCTAGCCGCCCCATCTTCGTGGGGCTTGCGTTGTCTTGGCGTCAAACGATCAACAAGGTACTTGTACCTTGCACTCTCCTCTAGCCTAGGAGAGATACGGAACGTGATCTCACCGTTCTCTTGTTGGACTTCTCCATCGGCCCGAACGCGTATTTGGGTGTGTCTCAACACCGTGTCTTCAAGCTCGCGGTACAACATGTGGCGGTTCCTTCGACGCCTCTCTCGCTTGCGTTGGTTCTCGGTAGGTTCATGTTGGGCCCTCGACGGTATTGAAGGCCTTGGGAGTGGAGATGGCGCAGCTGTTGTCTGCTGCCGCAGTGGGCGTGTCGACTTCACGTCGCCTCGGAGCATTAGCTTCGGCATCCGTGGAGATGAACCTTGTGTTGGTCTTGATGTGCGCGTGGAGTCACGAACTCGCCATTGTTGAGTTGGACGAGTGGCGTGTCTTAACCACGGGTTTTGGTACCCGGGAGGTAGTGCTCGCCTCCTGTAGGTATCTCGAGGTGGTGAAGGTCGACGCCGTGGTGCTAGTGTTAGGCGTTCGTGTTGAGGGCGACGACTTGGATAGTGTCGCTCCTCTCTCCCCTTGGTCGCGAGGTCGATGATTCGGGAACTTCTCTATCTCTAAGCCGCCTTTGAAGTCGGCTTACTTGGTCTTGGAGTTGGCGAAGTTCTTGTCGCACGTCATCTCCTTGCGGTGCGGGTGCTTCGGACCGCAAGACGAGAGAACCTGTTGTTGGTGTTGGAGGGGCCATCACTTGCGAGAAATGTGAAGGGAAGGCACCCGGTTGGCAACGTAGTGAAGTACATCACTCTCGTTGAGAGCAATGGTACGGCCGGGAAGGTGAGGCTGCTTACGTCGGCGACGTCTCTTCCAATACTCCTTCATGATCGTGCGCCTCACGATCTCCTTGATTTTCGTTGGCTCATGCGCCCACTCGTCGGGGAAGATGTTGTAGGGCGGCTCCACCTTGCTAGGGTAGTTGAAGACCTTGTCGGCAAGGCCTCCCATGTCGAGAGACCAATCTTCCACGGGAACCGCACCTTGAGCGATGCGAGAGCTGATCTGTTGGTGGAGACGTTGCACCTTGCGGTACTTCCTTCCGTAGTTGCGGAGTGGGTGAGGACTACTCGAAAGACGAGCAGCGGCCATGTGGCGACGTAGGTTGATGGAGACTCCTTCCAAGGCCTCTAGTAGCTCGACCTCGGTGTGCTTCACAACGGGTTTAGGCGCCTTATGGATAGCTGCCGTGGCGGGTTGATGAAGAGTTGCGGCGCTTGTAGTCTTGATGGCTGCCTCAACGTGTTGTTGCGAGGCCTTGGGGTCATCCTTGGTCTTGGCCACCGCGGACTCCTTGAGAAGGGTGCGGGCTTCGACCACCAAGTTGCGTCGCTCCTTCTTGGCCTTGGCTGCGTTCTTCTTTTGCTCCTTCTTTGCTTCGACCGCAATGAATTGGGTCATGTCTTGCGTCTCGTGGAAGTAGAACTTGGAGCTGTGGTTGAAGACTGCCAAAGGTGGGATGCTCGCTCCGAAGTGGAGCAAGAATGGCGTCCGGGTGTTGGCGGCTTCGGTCGGTCCTGCAAGGAGAGGACTTCTCATCGGGGCCGACCCATGGCGAAGATCATCATGCAACATGCTGTGTATGTTGGACGAACGACGAAGACGAATCCGACGACCACTTGCGCAGCAAAGATGGGAGGAGAACCAGGTCCCACTGGGCGTGCCATTTTGTTCGGGACGGAAAATCCCTGAACACTGCTGCGGGGAAAATAAATAAAACGCGGACGTGCCAGTGTACTAAAGTACACAAATAAAGAACGGGAAACATATTTCATTTATATTTGATAATACAAATACAAATAGTCTCCCAAGTATGCGCTCCGTAGCCTGCTGGCGGCTATCTCACTCGTGCGATGTGGTCTTCTTGGTTCCTAGGGCCTCGGAAAGCTCCTAGTTAATTACCCCGGCGAGGCTATGCTCGCACGGGAACCCCGATTAAGCTGCGTAGTCGTCGTCTTCGGTCTTCGCTTCGCGTCTCCATGCATGTGTGTTGATGGTGGTGTAGATGGGGCGTCGGCATCATCCATGGCCTCGTCGGTCCTTGAGCCGGTTGTAGCGCGGCCTTCACGTCGGCAACGCCCGCCCTTGTCGTCCGGCCTCGTCGGTCACGTGCGACAAAGTGTAGTTGACGTAGTAGGGGAACATGCATGGCGATGCTCGGCTTGTCCGATACGGCGATTCGGCGGCATCGTCGAAGGGGAGAAGATAAATCACAGAGTGTAGAGTGTAGAACGCGGTCTGGAGAGCATTAGCTAGCTCTTCCGTATTTGGAGCGTTGGTTTGACTTCAATCAGATGCAAACATGTATACACATGTACGTGCAACATGCACACACAGGCTATGCAAAGTGACGTGTGATCTTGTATGGCAGCGAGCTCGGGCTTCACAGCAACATCTCGTGCTCTTGCGCAGCATCAATTCTGGGTCTTGGCAGCAGCGGTTCTTCGGGTCTTGGCTCTTTGATCGGGAGCTCCGATCACTGGTCTGCCATGGATTGTCGATTCGGCGGCTCCGGCTTCTACTCTGGATCGTTGCCGGCCTCCGCAGCAACGCTTCGCCTTGGCGTCCTCACAGCAGCGACTTCACTGCCGGTGTTTGGAGCGCTTCGTCATGTACAGCACGAAGTGCATGTAGCCGGCACTTCCGTCAATGGTCATCACGAATCGCGATCGGTATCGCTGATCGCCGTCGAGCTTCATCATGCCGGTATCTCCGTCTTCATCATGATCGAGATTGCCGGCTTGACGTCCATCTCCATCTTCATCGCGATCATGTGTGCCGAGTTGACATGGATCGCACGCTAGATACAGCAGCTCCAGTGCCGGCCGCCGTGTACGTGGGTGCATGCATACGATCTGAAAGACAAGTAAAGAAAACAAACTAAAGTTGATTAATCTTACCCATGATTGACGGGAGGGTCATCGTCTTCTCGCCGGCAAGGTGCGGCAAGGTGATTGTGGTCGGTGCTCTTGGCAAGATCAGCGTCTCTCCAAGGCCTTGCGTTGCCGGCGGCTCCGGCGATCTTCTGGTTGGCGTGCTGGTTGATGTGGATGAATGGCGGCGGCTTCGCAGCGTTGCGTCGCGAGCAGCCTGGCGCCGTGGTGGTGCAGAGCGAATGGTTCCTTCTTTTGCCGTAGGTATTGGCCTGCTTATATAGGCAAGGGGTTAGGGTTAGGTTTCAAACGAACGTGTTTTGCATGCGCCGCCGTCAGGTGGTTGGAGCTGGCGAGATACACGCGGCGGCCGCAACTAATCGGCTTGCTGTTTGAATTGGAGATAAGCATCGAAGCTTTGCACTGCTGGATACGGACTCTGCCTTGTGTGAATAGCGACGCTGTCGTCCTACCCGCGTATGTTTTCCACTGGGTTGTAGGGCTAGCATATGCAGCAGGCCCATCAATCAGGTTCACAGCTCGTGTACGTGGGTATTTTATACACAATCTCCATGTACACGGCAAGATAATCGGGATAAATCCTAGCGTGCTTATCACGTTGCTTTTGAAGATAGGGCCTTGTTGTATACGTGCATGCAGGCAACTTGAAACATATGTGCGCGTGTACATATCTTGTAGTATATTCTCCTTGTATACGTACATGGCCAGGTTGAACATTTGTACTCATGACATACACGAGCTGTACCTTGCTTGGACTCTTAGTATTAGAGATAATTTGTACAAAATACCGTCGAACAA
>JAUNZO010000446.1:0-17798 GCA_031894775.1 Chloris gayana
ATGAATCACCAAAAGTTCCCGTATGTATAGAAGTGTAAATTGGCGAGGAGATTAATAAAGTTCACGACCTGCAGTCTCTTAAGGGCATGTATAACCTACAGACGGGGATGCGCCTTCAAAAATTTTAGAATTATCATGCAGACAATATAAAGACAACACATACAACCCATAGACAGTTGGAGGGTCTCTAAGCTATTTAATTGCTTTGTATCGTAGTTACGATCAACTACAAATATATCTGTGTATACTATTATATGGCTATTTGATAGACTAAAAGAAATATAAGATCACAACAATTTGTAGGAACCATAAATATAATAACTATAATATATATGGATATAATGCCTTTTCTTTTGGAAAAAATACAATTAACTTGTTGTTGGAAAAGAAAAATACAATTCACCCTCTCTCTATCAAGCATCTCCATGTTTTCCCTACGTTTCTGAGACTAGCAAAACATTATAGAATCAGAAGAAAACTAGCCAAGCTTCGGTAAAACTAGAAAACAGCGTAGTACAATACTAGCTATCCTTGTTCTTTTGTTTTTTACTGAAGAACTATCCTCGTTCTTATCCACAAGCAATGACGGGGAGAAGACGAGTCCCTTTGCACATGGCATCTCTGCCGAGCATCAGGAATCTTGCTTCGGTTACCGACCAGCTGAGACGGAGAAAGAGGAGCGCACGACTTGATGCCGGGCCTGGGCAGGGAGGAGGCCAGCCCACCGGTTCCTGGTCCGGCCATGGAGCTGCGGCGGCGGCCATGGCTCTTGTTTCTTGGCTGTGCTTCGTGGCGTCCGGCGTCGGTGCAATAGGGGCGAACTGGGACATGCAGGCGAGCCAACCGCTGTTGCCGGACACGGTGATGCAGATGCTCGAGGACAATGGGTTCCAGAAGGTGAAGCTGTTCGATGCCGAGGACGGCACCATGGACGCGCTCAGGAAGAGCGGGCTGAAGTTCCCTGCCTCACGCAGCGAGCGCGCGCAGCATGCCGGATCCGGGCGAGCGTCGCTTGGGGAAGACGGCCGTTACAACGCTGCTGCAGCCGTCGCCTCCACCTGGGAGCACGAGCCGCGTGCGTCGCCTCGCGAGGCGACACGGAGGCCGTCGCTCCGTCTGAGCAGGGGGCTTTTTGCAAAATGGTTAGGCTGGAGACGGCTTGAGAACGCGGGTTGTACATGCCCTAATGCGCGAAAGGATTGCGCGGAGGCAGAGAGGTGGATTGGTAAAACTACTCCAAACGTTGCTCAACGAAGCAACAAAAAGGAAAGAGTGATGCTATACGGTACGACCAGATCATCTGACCTGGCTGTCCGACCAGGACACCACAACCAATTAGCGACTATAGCCAGTCGAACACCCGGCCGGGTCAAAACATGCACGGAGCCAGGGCAGGAAAATTTCCACAAACTGATGCTTGATATATAGTCAATAATTTTGAATTGAAATTTAGAATACACTTCAACAACTGACGACACTTCACAGTTGATCACAGTTTGAATTTCAGATACACGTGCCTTTTAAAGTTTGAATTTCACGATTGACGCCTCATACAGTCCACAATAATTGCAAACATATAGCCAACTGTTGCTTCCTGCAGCGTACACGATTTTTCACAGTTGACGTTTCATAAGTCGGCAATTGCAAATCTCACCAACTGGTGCTTCGAATAATCAACAATTTTCAAATTTGAATTTTAGAATACACGTGCTGATGTTTTTTTCCTTAATCTATGTCACTATGGGTGGTGAGTGTTGACGTTCCTGGTGCTGATAACACCATGCCTATGTCAGTTCTCAACAGGAGAGGGAGTAACATTTTTTGTTGATCTGTGTACTGCATTCTTGAGCCTATATCATGCATGCATATATATGGTGCTGATAATACCATGCGTATGTCAGTGCTGACAACTAGTTGATGCGCTCGTTGAAGTCATGAATGACGTGCCTCATCAACAGAATCAAACGAGCTAAGTGACAAACTCCCAACCGTATCTATTACTACCAATTGGGAAAATGACAGACCAGATAGCACGTCTATGTCCCGTCCTCCCCCTCAACAGAGGGTAGGTGCAGATCCAGGAGCTCAATTTTGATTGAGTTTTTTTTGTGAAGACAGATGGCAACTTGGGCTTCGCTTCACAGTCATCTACTGGTAATTATGTTGCGCTCCCTCTCTCTCTATATATGTAACACACCTGCACGCAATTACGTCCCAGCAACACACATCGCCACTGCAATCCTGACTAGCTAGCATCACATTACGGCCATGGGGAGCTCCGACCAAAGCATCCACGTGCTTCTCCTCCCGTTCCCGGTCCAGGGCCACATCAACCCGCTTCTCCAGTTCGGCAAGCGGCTCGCCGGATTCGGTGGCGTCCGGTGCACCCTCGCGGCGACCCGTTTCGTCGTCAACTCGACCAAGCCACCCCCAAGCTCTGTCCACGTGGCCGTCTTCTCCGACGGCTGCGACGCCGGCGGCCCGGACGAGCTGGGAGGAATGGGCAGCCCCTACTTCGAGCGGCTCGAGTCGGCCGGGTCGGAGACGCTGGACGAGCTCCTCCGGCTGGAGTCGGAGCGTGGCCGGCCGGTGCACGTGGTGGTGTACGACGCGTTCGTGCCGTGGGCGCAGGGCGTGGCGAGGCGGCACGGCGCCGCGTGCGCGGCGTTCCTCACGCAGACGTGCGCCGTGGACATAATGTACGCGCACCTGCGGGGTGGACGCATACCGCCGCCGCCGGTGCGGCCGGAGGAGGTGCTGGAGCTGCCCGGGCTGCCGGCCCAGCTCCAACTGGCCGACATGCCGACGTTCCTGGTTGACGAGAGCTGTCCCCAGAGTTTCCGGGACCTGTTGGTCAATCAGTTCCTGGGGTTGGACACAGTGGATCACGTGCTAGTCAACTCCTTCTACGACTTGGAGCCGCAGGTGAGTGAGACCATGGTCCACACTCAAAATGACATATATATGTAGTACTAGCTAGCTTGATGCCGGCATGTGTTTTTACTGAATTGAAGTACTGAACCGTGATCTGACCCTTTAGGAAGCGGAGTACTTGGAGTCAACGTGGGGCGCCAAGACGGTCGGACCCACCGTGCCATCCGCGTACCTCGACAACCGTCTCCCGGATGACGTGTCCTACGGCATCCACCTTCACACTCCAATGGCAGAGGAAAGCAGGGCATGGCTGGACACCAACGCTGCCAACTCAGTCTTGTACGTCTCATTCGGCAGCATGGCTTCTTTGGGTCCCGACCAGATGGCCGAGATAGCCGAGGGTCTCTACAGCAGCGGCAAGCCCTTCTTATGGGTTGTCCGGGCCAAAGAGACTCACAAGCTACCCGAAGAGTTTGCTGATAGAGTTAAATCAAGGGGCTCATCGTGCCGTGGTGCCCGCAGCTGGAGGTGCTCGCCCACCCTTCCGTGGGGTGCTTTTTTACACACTGTGGATGGAACTCGACGGTGGAGGCGCTTAGTGCTGGGGTGCCCATGGTGGCCATGCCGTATTGGTCGGATCAAACAACAAATGCCAAGTATATCCAAGATGTGTGGTGCGTCGGCGTGCGCATACGACCGGATGCTAAGGGGGTGGTAAGGAGGGAGGAAGTTGAGAGGTGCGTGCGGGAGGTGATGGAAGGGGAAAGGTCCGACGAGTACAAGAAGAATGCTGTTGAGTGGAGTCACAAGGCAAAGAAGGCCGTGAGTGAAGGCGGCAGCTCAGACATCAACATATCAGATTTCTTGTCCAAGTATCGGTGCCCCAAGTGATGGACAGAAAAAGATCAGAATATATAGCTCTGCATCACCGTCTTCCTGCAATAGTAACATTTATCTTGCCTTAAGAAACCAAGGACATTGAGAACATGACGACACTTTTTTAGGGCCAGATTCTGAATTTCAGCATTTCCGAAATTTTCTAGTGAATCTACAATAATAAATGTAGAGTATTCTATGCATCACCATCCTTCTGCAATAGTACATTTATCTTGCCTTAATAAGAAAACAAGGACACTGAGAACATTATGACGCTTTTAGGACCATATTTCTAAAATTCAGCATTTTTGAAATTTTCTAGTGAATCTATTCCCAATAACAAATGTATGTTCTATGCATGCACTTGTTTGAAATTTAAAATACACCATATTGTTAAATGTCATTTCAAGTTCTTTCTCTTATTTTTTTTCTTTTGAGGAATTTGCTTCAATTTGCTGATTGTGAAACGAGTCAGCATCATAAGAAAAATTGTGATCAATATGTTCTATTGTATACTAACGTGTCCAATTACTTAATTTCCTCTCGAACCAATCACCCTTCCCCATGCTTGCGGCCTGTAGTGGCAGCATGGTAGCTCCCTTCGCCCTCCGGTAATAAATCCCAAGAGACGGTGTCAAAATATTTTACTAGAATAGAAATCACAATCCTCAAACTAAATTTCAGGATCTTCAACAAAAAATCCCCTTGTTTTACTTGTGAACTCGCTGAATCTGGACATGAAATACGTTTAGTGTTTTCTGAATGTTCTATCTCATCTTATAAGGATGCTCATTATCTAAAAAATCTTATAAGGATGCGAATTGTGTTGATGCTGCTGCAACTGTTTTTTAGTTTTTTCTTGCATCTTGTTTGCTCAGGCGAGTGAGTGAAGTAGGGGCCAGCGACAAAACAACAAAAGCTAACGGAGTGCTCATTTCCAGAGCGACATTCAGCAGTAATTTTCAAAGATCTTCCAGTGGTATTTTGGTACTAGAGATCCAATTTTCCCAAAAAAATTTACATTCCAATTAATGCAAATGAGTGAAATTTGGAATACTAATTTCTATGATAATATAAAATTTAAATATCATGAAAATGTAATCATGTTGAAAATTCTAGTTCTTATGCTGCATAGTCAAAAGTTAGGAAAAACGATTGATAGTACAAATTCTAAACAAATGGCATGTGATATTCTTATGTTTGATTTTGAAAATGGAAGGTGGATTAGAATTTTCCTTAAAAAAGGTGAATTTGAATTGATAAAAAGCAGTTCATTTTAGTGGTCCAATTTTTGCATTTATGATCTACTACTGCTGGTTCAACCCCCACATTCTTCCAAAGTCCAATGGTTATCATCAATCAATGGGCCCTTCGTTTTCACGGTAGCTTTGTAGTTTGAAAGCAAAACGGAATGCATTAGTGGTCTATGATTTGTCCTCTCACAAAACTAGTTTGCAGTTTAGCAGTGAGACATATATGCGTACATGTCAGTAGCAGCTTCCCTAAGCCGTGTTCGCCGCCGTTCAGGTGCAGATGATTCAGCGAGTGATTTTCTGCGTACCAGTTTTCCTATCGTGCGTGTTATAGGGTTGCTATCACTATCAGTCACCGCGAGGCATTGTTTTCGGCATTGATTCGTCCATTGTCATCGATGACATATGAACCGGCCGTGTCCCTGTCTATATGCGCGCATATATAGACACTTCGGCGGGGAAAGTCCGGCCGTGTCACTACCGCTAGCCGACGCTGTCCTCAGTCCTCACCTCATCCGGCACCTAGAAGTGTATATATCGCCATGGCGCGCGAGAGGTGGCCCTCTGCTTTTGTCATGTATACTACTCCCTCCGTCTCATTGAAAGTGTCGTTATGGTATCCGTGTAAGTCAAATTTTTTAAACTTTGACTTGATTTGTAGAAAATATTAGTAATATTTGTATCTTCAAATAAGTTGATTATGAAAGTAGATTCAATTATCTATCTAATGATACTAATTATATTCAATAAATATTTATAATTTTTCATATATTGTTGGTCAAAGTTAAAAAAGTTTGACTTCTTGGAAAGCGAGAATGACACTTTCAATGGGACAGAGGTAGTACTAGGTAGGGGCGCACTCCGAATCACCAATTTGAGAAAAACCTAAGGTTACCAATGAAAAAAAATAAATTAGGGAGACTGGATGACTGTCCAGAATTAAACAAAAAAAAAGGATTTGTATGCAAATTGAAAGTGTTTTTTATTGTACTTTCAGAAAAGGTTGAGGGTGTAAATGAAAAAAGTTAAGTTAATCACCTTTGAGAGAGAAATAACCAAAATATGGAAGAGTTTTCCGGGAAAAAAATTCAGAAACATCCAATGAAGAGAACCCATGAAATTGTAGCCCAATTATGGGCGAGGCCCACCCCCCCCCAAAAAAAAAAGAAAAATTTTAGAAACCCTAACCCCTCCAAACCGGCCGCGCTAAGGCGCAGCGCCGCTACCCCTCACCCCCGATGCGCGCCCCTGCCCCCACTCCACCCTCGCAACTCCTCCCTCTCCCCGGCGCGCTGCCCCTCTCCTCGGCGGTGCCCGTGGTGGCAACAGCTTTTGGTGACGGTGGCGCCTCTCCTTCTTCTACCTATCCGGCGGCGCCACCCTCTCCTCGACGGTGTGCGCGGTGGTGATACCGCCCCTCTCCCCCGTTGCCCCTCCGTGCTACCGCCCCTCTCCCCATTTCCCTCCACGCGTCGTGATCCCTTTCCCTCGCCGCACCTTCGCGCGCCGCTGCCTCTCCCTCTTCTCCCTGGTGGCATGCCGCGACCGTGTCCGATCCGACACCGTCGGGCATCCGTGTGGAGGACGGAGGTCGTGGCCATTCGACGGCCCGGGTAGAGTTTCTTCAGCCTCCCCATGCCGGATCGGCGGTTTATGACCCACTAGGCAACAGGGTAGGGAGGTGGCGACATGGCCACCGCGAGCGGCCGCCATATCGGCTGGAAACGGTGTGGCACGCATGGAGGCCGACGACGTCGCTCAAATGCTGAGGGTGCGTGGATTTGTTCTGCTATCGGGAATAGTTATTACAACCACGAAACCACGTCGGCGGTGACACGGCGGCAACCGTGCGCCGATCCCCGGGACTTTAGGCCGGGATGAGCGATCGCGAGCTCAAGAAGTATTGTGACATCCCATGTCACGATTAACGCTAATTCCGTAGTTACCACCCTAAGTACATCACTAATCAAGCACTAATGTTAATCACCCAAGCAAGAAAATAAAAATAAAAAAGAAAAAGGGGAAAGCTAGTTAAATTTAACCCTAAACCCTAGCCCTAACCAAAAATGCAAAAATTATAAAAACACTACCCCTAGATTTTTGCACCACTGGATTGCTCATGTAAAAAGATGAATTTACAATATTTTTACCAAATTTTTGAACAAGGTTTTAAATGCCCAAAAATTCGAATTCGAATCTGAAACCCTGTCACTTGTGAATTTTGTATGAATTTTTGAAAGCATTTTTGGAACTTCAAACTAAAAGATGAAAATTAGAGCACATCATCCTGAATCTCCCCATATTTTTGATTTTATTTTTGGAGCACCAGAAGTATGAGTTTTAGTATAAATACCGAGCCACAGTTTTGAATTTGAATTTTGGAAACTCGAGCTACGGTTGCCCCCTGGGCAATGGCGACCGGACCGCCGGTCCGGCCAGCCTGGCCGCCGCCCGCGCGCGTGCCCGCCCTGTCCAGTCGCCACGCCACCCCTGCCAGCTCCCCAACCGCTCTGTACCCGCCGGCCAACAGTAGAGCGCCGGGAGTAATGGCCCTCCGCCCCTGCCGCCGCCTCCCCGTCCGGCCGCCCATAGAAATTGGCACGAATGCCAAGTCCCCATCGCCCCCCTTTCACCTCAAATCATTGCCCCAGCTCCTTTGGCTCCTCCCCGCACCGCCAGCTCTCCCCCTCGGCCGCCACGGCTCGCGCGCGAGGAGAAATCGCCGCCGCCGGACTCCACGACCGCCATGGCCGCCCCCGCGCCGCACGCGAGCTAGGTAAGCCGCGCACCCCTCCTTTCCTCGCCAATACGTGCGCCAAGACGTGCTTGAGCTCCCCCTTGACGCGCCTCCCCTCTCGGCTCCAGGTCGTCGGGAATCCGAGGCGAAATCCGTCGCCGCCGCCGCCACCTCACCACCTCTCCGTCGAGCACCCCCTCCGGCCATCCTCTTCACCGTGCAACCCTACGCCGCCCTCCTCCGTGCGCAGGTGAAGCTTCCGGACCAACTCCCGCCCTTTTTCTCCCCCTAGCTCGGTCGCGCGCCGTCGCCGGAGCCACCCCGGCCCGCCACCGCTCGCCGCGGGCTCGCTCCGACCACTCGCCGGGCCCCGCGACCGCGCCCACGAAGACCGCCGTCTCGCGTACGGCATTTCCACCGAGTCTCGGAGCATGAGCTCCAGCGCAGCGCCGCCGCGGCGAACCTCGCCGGCGCCGGCCACCGCGGCCGGAGCCCGCGCCGCCCCCTCTGTTTAAATGTACTCGGTGGCATTTTCGTAATTAGGTCCGAACTTCGTTTGAGTTTGAAAAATCCATATCTAGCGTTTGAATCGTCCAAAAATTACAAACTAAAATGTTTTGGAAACTAGAAGACCTGTACTTTCATAAAAGTAACATGAACTCCTCAGATCTGGTCATCTTCACATTTTTATAAAAATGACAAAAGTCAATCCCTAAAAACTTAACTAGGCCATAACTTTAAAAATATAAATCCAAATTAAAAGCCACTTGGGCAAAGTCTTCACCCTGACACACATGAATTTTTGGCACTGGAAGATCTGCATTTCATTTCATATTTTTCAAGTTATTGCATTTCTTGTATTCTCTGTATTTAATTTTTAATTAAATCTGTATAAATTATTTTTGCATGAAACTTGGCCATTAATTTCATTTTGGTACTGTACACATGTAGAAAATCCCATGTGAATTTTTGAGCATGTTAAGTAATGATTTTTGCAAACCCTAGATCTAAATTTCTAAAAGGTCATTTTCAGCACCTACATAAATGGTTTTATGTCATTATAAATCCTGTTCATGCATGTTTATGTAAGGTCTACTGTTCATTATGTCCTTTAGCACCCCATGGCAGGTTTAGTCAAAAGGTTTTATGTATTTCGCCTATATATGAATTTTGAAATCGAATTTCTATTCTAAAAGGGAATCGTCATCGCATGTGATGTCAAAATGCATAAACTTAGATTTCTTCGTATTGCACTATAAAAACTTGCTAAAACGCTAGTACTAAACCTACACTAACCACAGCACTCATGTCTATGCACCAAGTCATTACTCATTACATTAGTACGACCATGCTTGTCATGTCTTTAGACCCCACTTAAATAAAACAAGAGACATGTCATGCTTGTTAGGGTTTGATGCAAACAAACTTGTGATTAATATGTTCATGGGCATCTTTACAACCAGCACACATGCATTACCCTATTCATCACCCTTGTATGCATATTACTTATGCAATGCATTTCATCCTCTAGGTGACGACGTCGAATTGATTCCGCCGGAAGAAGCCGTCGCTACTCTCAACGCTTGTGAAGCTAGTACTAACTTCGATCACTCTCAAGGCAAGCCCCGGTGCATTCCTATTATTTTGAAATGTCTTCCTTCATCACACTACTAAGGATGATGAGTGTGCATTTAAGCTTAGCGTTTTACAAATCCCTATTCTCATCCTTAGTAGTGTGATGAAGGAAGACATTTCAAAATAATAGGAATGCACCGGGGCTTGCCTTGAGAGTGATCGAAGTTAGTACTAGCTTCACAAGCGTTGAGAGTAGCGACGGCTTCTTCCGGCGGAATCAATTCGACGTCGTCACCTAGAGGATGAAATGCATTGCATAAGTAATATGCATACAAGGGTGATGAATAGGGTAATGCATGTGTGCTGGTTGTAAAGATGCCCATGAACATATTAATCACAAGTTTGTTTGCATCAAACCCTAACAAGCATGACATGTCTCTTGTTTTATTTAAGTGGGGTCTAAAGACATGACAAGCATGGTCGTACTAATGTAATGAGTAATGACTTGGTGCATAGACATGAGTGCTGTGGTTAGTGTAGGTTTAGTACTAGCGTTTTAGCAAGTTTTTATAGTGCAATACGAAGAAATCTAAGTTTATGCATTTTGACATCACATGCGATGACGATTCCCTTTTAGAATAGAAATTCGATTTCAAAATTCATATATAGGCGAAATACATAAAACCTTTTGACTAAACCTGCCATGGGGTGCTAAAGGACATAATGAACAGTAGACCTTACATAAACATGCATGAACAGGATTTATAATGACATAAAACCATTTATGTAGGTGCTGAAAATGACCTTTTAGAAATTTAGATCTAGGGTTTGCAAAAATCATTACTTAACATGCTCAAAAATTCACATGGGATTTTCTACATGTGTACAGTACCAAAATGAAATTAATGGCCAAGTTTCATGCAAAAATAATTTATACAGATTTAATTAAAAATTAAATACAGAGAATACAAGAAATGCAATAACTTGAAAAATATGAAATGAAATGCAGATCTTCCAGTGCCAAAAATTCATGTGTGTCAGGGTGAAGACTTTGCCCAAGTGGCTTTTAATTTGGATTTATATTTTTAAAGTTATGGCCTAGTTAAGTTTTTAGGGATTGACTTTTGTCATTTTTATAAAAATGTGAAGATGACCAGATCTGAGGAGTTCATGTTACTTTTATGAAAGTACAGGTCTTCTAGTTTCCAAAACATTTTAGTTTGTAATTTTTGGACGATTCAAACGCTAGATATGGATTTTTCAAACTCAAACGAAGTTCGGACCTAATTACGAAAATGCCACTGAGTACATTTAAACGAGAGGGGGCGGCGCGGGCTCCGGCCGCGGTGGCCGGCGCCGGCGAGGTTCGCCGCGGCGGCGCTGCGCTGGAGCTCATGCTCCGAGACTCGGTGGAAATGCTGTACGCGAGACGGCGGTCTTCGTGGGCGCGGTCGCGGGGCCCGGCGAGTGGCCGGAGCGAGCCCGCGGCGAGCGGTGGCGGGCCGGGGTGGCTCCGGCGACGGCGCGCGACCGAGCTAGGGGGAGAAAAAGGGCGGGAGTTGGTCCGGAAGCTTCACCTGCGCACGGAGGAGGGCGGCGTAGGGTTGCACGGTGAAGAGGATGGCCGGAGGGGGTGCTCGACGGAGAGGTGGTGAGGTGGCGGCGGCGGCGACGGATTTCGCCTCGGATTCCCGACGACCTGGAGCCGCAGGGGGAGGCGCGTCAAGGGGGAGCTCAAGCACGTCTTGGCGCACGTATTGGCGAGGAAAGGAGGGGTGCGCGGCTTACCTAGCTCGCGTGCGGCGCGGGGGCGGCCATGGCGGTCGTGGAGTCCGGCGGCGGCGATTTCTCCTCGCGCGCGAGCCGTGGCGGCCGAGGGGGAGAGCTGGCGGTGCGGGGAGGAGCCAAAGGAGCTGGGGCAATGATTTGAGGTGAAAGGGGGGCGATGGGGACTTGGCATTCGTGCCAATTTCTATGGGCGGCCGGACGGGGAGGCGGCGGCAGGGGCGGAGGGCCATTACTCCCGGCGCTCTACTGTTGGCCGGCGGGTACAGAGCGGTTGGGGAGCTGGCAGGGGTGGCGTGGCGACTGGACAGGGCGGGCACGCGCGCGGGCGGCGGCCAGGCTGGCCGGACCGGCGGTCCGGTCGCCATTGCCCAGGGGGCAACCGTAGCTCGAGTTTCCAAAATTCAAATTCAAAACTGTGGCTCGGTATTTATACTAAAACTCATACTTCTGGTGCTCCAAAAATAAAATCAAAAATATGGGGAGATTCAGGATGATGTGCTCTAATTTTCATCTTTTAGTTTGAAGTTCCAAAAATGCTTTCAAAAATTCATACAAAATTCACAAGTGACAGGGTTTCAGATTCGAATTCGAATTTTTGGGCATTTAAAACCTTGTTCAAAAATTTGGTAAAAATATTGTAAATTCATCTTTTTACATGAGCAATCCAGTGGTGCAAAAATCTAGGGGTAGTGTTTTTATAATTTTTGCATTTTTGGTTAGGGCTAGGGTTTAGGGTTAAATTTAACTAGCTTTCCCCTTTTTCTTTTTTATTTTTATTTTCTTGCTTGGGTGATTAACATTAGTGCTTGATTAGTGATGTACTTAGGGTGGTAACTACGGAATTAGCGTTAATCGTGACATGGGATGTCACAATACTTCTTGAGCTCGCGATCGCTCATCCCGGCCTAAAGTCCCGGGGATCGGCGCACGGTTGCCGCCGTGTCACCGCCGACGTGGTTTCGTGGTTGTAATAACTATTCCCGATAGCAGAACAAATCCACGCACCCTCGGCATTTGAGCGACGTCGTCGGCCTCCATGCGTGCCACACCGTTTCCAGCCGATATGGCGGCCGCTCGCGGTGGCCATGTCGCCACCTCCCTACCCCGTTGCCTAGTGGGTCATAAACCGCCGATCCGGCATGGGGAGGCCGAAGAAACTCTACCCGGGCCGTCGAATGGCCACGACCTCCGTCCTCCACACGGATGCCCGACGGTGTCGGATCGGACACGGTCGCGGCATGCCACCAGGGAGAAGAGGGAGAGGCAGCGGCGCGCGAAGGTGCGGCGAGGGAAAGGGATCACGACGCGTGGAGGGAGATGGGGAGAGGGGCGGTAGCACGGAGGGGCAACGGGGGAGAGGGGCGGTATCACCACCGCGCACACCGTCGAGGAGAGGGGTGGCGCCGCCGGATAGGTAGAAGAAGGAGAGGCGCCACCGTCACCAAAAGCTGTTGCCACCACGGGCACCGCCGAGGAGAGGGGCAGCGCGCCGGGGAGAGGGAGGAGTTGCGAGGGTGGAGTGGGGGCAGGGCGCGCATCGGGGGTGAGGGGGTAGCGGCGCTGCGCCTTAGCGCGGCCGGTTTGGAGGGGTTAGGGTTTCTAAAATTTTTCTTTTTTTTTTGGGGGGGGGTGGGCCTCGCCCATAATTGGGCTACAATTTCATGGGTTCTCTTCATTGGATGTTTCTGAATTTTTTTCCCGGAAAACTCTTCCATATTTTGGTTATTTCTCTCTCAAAGGTGATTAACTTAACTTTTTTCATTTACACCCTCAACCTTTTCTGAAAGTACAATAAAAAACACTTTCAATTTGCATACAAATCCTTTTTTTTTGTTTAATTCTGGACAGTCATCCAGTCTCCCTAATTTATTTTTTTTCATTGGTAACCTTAGGTTTTTCTCAAATTGGTGATTCGGAGTGCGCCCCTACCTAGTACTACCTCTCGTCCCATTGAAAGTGTCATTCTCGCTTTCCAAGAAGTCAAACTTTTTTAACTTTGACCAACAATATATGAAAAATTATAAATATTTATTGAATATAATTAGTATCATTAGATAGATAATTGAATCTACTTTCATAATCAACTTATTTGAAGATACAAATATTACTAATATTTTCTACAAATCAAGTCAAAGTTTAAAAAATTTGACTTACACGGATACCATAGCGACACTTTCAATGAGACGGAGGGAGTAGTATACATGACAAAAGCAGAGGGCCACCTCTCGCGCGCCATGGCGATATATACACTTCTAGGTGCCGGATGAGGTGAGGACTGAGGACAGCGTCGGCTAGCGGTAGTGACACGGCCGGACTTTCCCCGCCGAAGTGTCTATATATGCGCGCATATAGACAGGGACACGGCCGGTTCATATGTCATCGATGACAATGGACGAATCAATGCCGAAAACAATGCCTCGCGGTGACTGATAGTGATAGCAACCCTATAACACGCACGATAGGAAAACTGGTACGCAGAAAATCACTCGCTGAATCATCTGCACCTGAACGGCGGCGAACACGGCTTAGGGAAGCTGCTACTGACATGTACGCATATATGTCTCACTGCTAAACTGCAAACTAGTTTTGTGAGAGGACAAATCATAGACCACTAATGCATTCCGTTTTGCTTTCAAACTACAAAGCTACCGTGAAAACGAAGGGCCCATTGATTGATGATAACCATTGGACTTTGGAAGAATGTGGGGGTTGAACCAGCAGTAGTAGATCATAAATGCAAAAATTGGACCACTAAAATGAACTGCTTTTTATCAATTCAAATTCACCTTTTTTAAGGAAAATTCTAATCCACCTTCCATTTTCAAAATCAAACATAAGAATATCACATGCCATTTGTTTAGAATTTGTACTATCAATCGTTTTTCCTAACTTTTGACTATGCAGCATAAGAACTAGAATTTTCAACATGATTACATTTTCATGATATTTAAATTTTATATTATCATAGAAATTAGTATTCCAAATTTCACTCATTTGCATTAATTGGAATGTAAATTTTTTTGGGAAAATTGGATCTCTAGTACCAAAATACCACTGGAAGATCTTTGAAAATTACTGCTGAATGTCGCTCTGGAAATGAGCACTCCGTTAGCTTTTGTTGTTTTGTCGCTGGCCCCTACTTCACTCACTCGCCTGAGCAAACAAGATGCAAGGAAAAACTAAAAAACAGTTGCAGCAGCATCAACACAATTCGCATCCTTATAAGATTTTTTAGATAATGAGCATCCTTATAAGATGAGATAGAACATTCAGAAAACACTAAACGTATTTCATGTCCAGATTCAGCGAGTTCACAAGTAAAACAAGGGGATTTTTTGTTGAAGATCCTGAAATTTAGTTTGAGGATTGTGATTTCTATTCTAGTAAAATATTTTGACACCGTCTCTTGGGATTTATTACCGGAGGGCGAAGGGAGCTACCATGCTGCCACTACAGGCCGCAAGCATGGGGAAGGGTGATTGGTTCGAGAGGAAATTAAGTAATTGGACACGTTAGTATACAATAGAACATATTGATCACAATTTTCTTATGATGCTGACTCGTTTCACAATCAGCAAATTGAAGCAAATTCCTCAAAAGAAAAAAAATAAGAGAAAGAACTTGAAATGACATTTAACAATATGGTGTATTTTAAATTTCAAACAAGTGCATGCATAGAACATACATTTGTTATTGGGAATAGATTCACTAGAAAATTTCAAAAATGCTGAATTTTAGAAATATGGTCCTAAAAGCGTCATAATGTTCTCAGTGTCCTTGTTTTCTTATTAAGGCAAGATAAATGTACTATTGCAGAAGGATGGTGATGCATAGAATACTCTACATTTATTATTGTAGATTCACTAGAAAATTTCGGAAATGCTGAAATTCAGAATCTGGCCCTAAAAAAGTGTCGTCATGTTCTCAATGTCCTTGGTTTCTTAAGGCAAGATAAATGTTACTATTGCAGGAAGACGGTGATGCAGAGCTATATATTCTGATCTTTTTCTGTCCATCACTTGGGGCACCGATACTTGGACAAGAAATCTGATATGTTGATGTCTGAGCTGCCGCCTTCACTCACGGCCTTCTTTGCCTTGTGACTCCACTCAACAGCATTCTTCTTGTACTCGTCGGACCTTTCCCCTTCCATCACCTCCCGCACGCACCTCTCAACTTCCTCCCTCCTTACCACCCCCTTAGCATCCGGTCGTATGCGCACGCCGACGCACCACACATCTTGGATATACTTGGCATTTGTTGTTTGATCCGACCAATACGGCATGGCCACCATGGGCACCCCAGCACTAAGCGCCTCCACCGTCGAGTTCCATCCACAGTGTGTAAAAAAGCACCCCACGGAAGGGTGGGCGAGCACCTCCAGCTGCGGGCACCACGGCACGATGAGCCCCTTGATTTAACTCTATCAGCAAACTCTTCGGGTAGCTTGTGAGTCTCTTTGGCCCGGACAACCCATAAGAAGGGCTTGCCGCTGCTGTAGAGACCCTCGGCTATCTCGGCCATCTGGTCGGGACCCAAAGAAGCCATGCTGCCGAATGAGACGTACAAGACTGAGTTGGCAGCGTTGGTGTCCAGCCATGCCCTGCTTTCCTCTGCCATTGGAGTGTGAAGGTGGATGCCGTAGGACACGTCATCCGGGAGACGGTTGTCGAGGTACGCGGATGGCACGGTGGGTCCGACCGTCTTGGCGCCCCACGTTGACTCCAAGTACTCCGCTTCCTAAAGGGTCAGATCACGGTTCAGTACTTCAATTCAGTAAAAACACATGCCGGCATCAAGCTAGCTAGTACTACATATATATGTCATTTTGAGTGTGGACCATGGTCTCACTCACCTGCGGCTCCAAGTCGTAGAAGGAGTTGACTAGCACGTGATCCACTGTGTCCAACCCCAGGAACTGATTGACCAACAGGTCCCGGAAACTCTGGGGACAGCTCTCGTCAACCAGGAACGTCGGCATGTCGGCCAGTTGGAGCTGGGCCGGCAGCCCGGGCAGCTCCAGCACCTCCTCCGGCCGCACCGGCGGCGGCGGTATGCGTCCACCCCGCAGGTGCGCGTACATTATGTCCACGGCGCACGTCTGCGTGAGGAACGCCGCGCACGCGGCGCCGTGCCGCCTCGCCACGCCCTGCGCCCACGGCACGAACGCGTCGTACACCACCACGTGCACCGGCCGGCCACGCTCCGACTCCAGCCGGAGGAGCTCGTCCAGCGTCTCCGACCCGGCCGACTCGAGCCGCTCGAAGTAGGGGCTGCCCATTCCTCCCAGCTCGTCCGGGCCGCCGGCGTCGCAGCCGTCGGAGAAGACGGCCACGTGGACAGAGCTTGCGGGTGGCTTGGTCGAGTTGACGACGAAACGGGTCGCCGCGAGGGTGCACCGGACGCCACCGAATCCGGCGAGCCGCTTGCCGAACTGGAGAAGCGGGTTGATGTGGCCCTGGACCGGGAACGGGAGGAGAAGCACGTGGATGCTTTGGTCGGAGCTCCCCATGGCCGTAATGTGATGCTAGCTAGTCAGGATTGCAGTGGCGATGTGTGTTGCTGGGACGTAATTGCGTGCAGGTGTGTTACATATATAGAGAGAGAGGGAGCGCAACATAATTACCAGTAGATGACTGTGAAGCGAAGCCCAAGTTGCCATCTGTCTTCACAAAAAAAACTCAATCAAAATTGAGCTCCTGGATCTGCACCTACCCTCTGTTGAGGGGGAGGACGGGACATAGACGTGCTATCTGGTCTGTCATTTTCCCAATTGGTAGTAATAGATACGGTTGGGAGTTTGTCACTTAGCTCGTTTGATTCTGTTGATGAGGCACGTCATTCATGACTTCAACGAGCGCATCAACTAGTTGTCAGCACTGACATACGCATGGTATTATCAGCACCATATATATGCATGCATGATATAGGCTCAAGAATGCAGTACACAGATCAACAAAAAATGTTACTCCCTCTCCTGTTGAGAACTGACATAGGCATGGTGTTATCAGCACCAGGAACGTCAACACTCACCACCCATAGTGACATAGATTAAGGAAAAAAACATCAGCACGTGTATTCTAAAATTCAAATTTGAAAATTGTTGATTATTCGAAGCACCAGTTGGTGAGATTTGCAATTGCCGACTTATGAAACGTCAACTGTGAAAAATCGTGTACGCTGCAGGAAGCAACAGTTGGCTATATGTTTGCAATTATTGTGGACTGTATGAGGCGTCAATCAATCGTGAAATTCAAACTTTAAAAGGCACGTGTATCTGAAATTCAAACTGTGATCAACTGTGAAGTGTCGTCAGTTGTTGAAGTGTATTCTAAATTTCAATTCAAAATTATTGACTATATATCAAGCATCAGTTTGTGGAAATTTTCCTGCCCTGGCTCCGTGCATGTTTTGACCCGGCCGGGTGTTCGACTGGCTACTAGTCGCTAATTGGTTGTGGTGTCCTGGTCGGACAGCCAGGTCAGATGATCTGGTCGTACCGTATAGCATCACTCTTTCCTTTTTGTTGCTTCGTTGAGCAACGTTTGGAGTAGTTTTACCAATCCACCTCTCTGCCTGCGCGCAATCCTTTCGCACATTAAGAGCCTGCAGGTCGTGAGCTTTCCTAATCTCCTCGCCAATTTACACTGCTATACATACTGGGACTTTTGGTGATGTAGCTGGTTCATTCCCAG